>JAVYIG010010998.1:0-30594 GCA_035222895.1 Strongylocentrotus droebachiensis
GCTGAAGTTTTAGCGAGCAGTTAAAATTTGGGCGGCGCCTGCTCACTTTTCACTCGCCGCTCAAAATACGCTCGGTGCCTGGGCGGTCGCCGCCCGGGCACCGACCTAATCGCTGGGCGATGCCTAATTCCAGCAGCGACCGAGCAGGCTACTGATCGGCCGGTCGCTGCTCTGATTTGTGACCATAGCTTAAGATCTGCCAATGACTGGAAATTAAAGTTTGAATACACACAAATCCCCTGTGGCAGACCTCGCAAAACCTAGAAGGAGAGGCATAAAGATATGAGAGCATCAGGGGGGTGTTTCACAAAGACTAAGATCGACTTTAAGTTCGACTTAACTATGGCAGGCTATTCATGCCATAATTTTCTCTCATCATGTACTGGCATTGGTTTCTCAAGGGACATACCAATCATCGTCACAAATCTACAGAATTTCATTTTGTTTTTATAGTTTCTTATTGAAGGAAAAAATATTATCTATAGATCATAATCGACAGACCAATGAAGAGAGCAACCAGTGGCATGAATGGCCTGCCATGGTTAAGTCCAAATTAAAGTTGATCTTAGTCTTTGTGAAACACTCCCCTGGCCTCACCAAGGTAGCCCTAAATGCTGAAGACTGGGCAGCTTGGAGATAAGCCATCATGGAAATGGAACGTCCAAGCCCACAGCATGGGCAAAAATGAACGAAAACAATGATGATAATGGCACACACACTTTAATGGCAAACAAAAATTACACAGCATGATAAGCTGCAAATAATGTCTGAATCATGGTTACACAAATATTAATGCATCTTAAACAAAAATCTTCAAATAAAACCAAAATCCATTCGAAAAATCAACACCAGGTTTTAAAGCTCTGTAATATACTTATAAAGATCATGTAAATCATCCAAGCATCATTTGACCTATCATACTTGCCCTTTACCAGCTTGGTTCAACAAATGGAAACAACACTGGGCTGCCATGGTTAACCTTTGCCACACTCACAACATGAGTGTAAAAAATACTCCAGAACAGTGTCCCAGTGGAGGATTTCAATCCACAGCACAGCAGTTAAAGAGTTAATCTACATGTATTATTTTATGTTGTGTTTTGGTAGTTTAAAGCCAGCTCACTTCAGCCGTTTTAAACACAGTATTGGTAAGTCCCCTGAAATTCAGTCCATGAAAGGAAATAAAAATGGCTGCAATGTGTTCTTCTTCGTAATACCAAAGGACATAAGATGTGATAACTATATCATCTGCCTACCACAGAAAGCAGCATTTGGTTTCATCGGTAAGCCATGAGCCCCTATCAAGTATTTTAATGATTTTGTGGTTTTCAAGTTAGTGGTTTTCAAGTTAATGGCTTCTTTAGATTTCTTCCCTTTACGACAGATAAACACATACACCAAACATTCTTTAACATTGTTAATCTTGCCAATACTATAAATAGTCTTGTATATCACGTGAGTCTTTTTTTAGGCCAAAAGGTCTATTTGGACCTTCAAGGAAAAAATTGCTACAAAAGTAATAGACTCTACATTTAAGATATTATGCAAAGGTCTTCAATGCTTATCCAAAATATTGTTCAATACAAATACATGTATCTCCTTCCTAACAACTATACTTTAGCTTTATCTCATAACCTGATATTTTGTTTTATTTCACCATGTTTTTGGTTATACTTTGCTCTGACAGCAAAAGTTGTTACTTGTTACTTCACGATACATAATTTGTCTATTTCATTAATTATCCAATATGTACAGAAACACACCAGGGCACTAAATACTCGTTTTACTCTGTTAAACTTAGCATGGCAAGTTACATGAGTGATAATCACACTGTTAATAAACTCAATATCCTATGAATAAAATAATATTTCAAATATATGGCAAACCTTTTGTTAATTTCATACATAATCCTCAAAAATTCTACTACCCTTAACCGAGAGTACACCAAAAATAGATTATTTACAATCCTACAACTTGTTTACATTCCAATGGAAAAGATTTTATCCTGTTCATCAATTATGCATTCATATAATCTTTGACACAGCAGGCCCATGATTTATTCAATTCTATACAAAATACAAATGCTTACTTGTAATTCATATTTGTAATTATGTACACAATTCCAGTATCCAAGTTGAATCAAGCAAGTCAGATTGACTCTCTAATCAGTGACACCTGCCTGTGTTGCTCAAGTACACATTAGTATAGTCCCTAGTCAAGTTGAGTCCCTAGTCAAGTATAGTCCCTAGTCAAGTTGAGTCGGCTATACAAGAAGAAAGGCTGACTAGATTCTGAGATGAAAGTTGACTCTCCTGAAGCTGTGACTCAAGTGTCCCATGACTCTACTTTCAAGTTGAGTTTAGTCAGCTCAAAAAAGCTGATAAGAGTCTCTCTAGTCAGGTTCAACGTTGCGTTTATGCTTAATTGAGTTTGGCTCGAGTCAAGACCAAATGGTTCTAGTTGCACTAGACATCTGTTGAGTATACCCAGCTCAAAAAGCTGTCTACCGTCTGTTTAATTGGGCCCTGAGTTCCGTCAATACCAATACAACTGTAACCTGTATTGTGTCAACAAGGTTCAAGTTACCTTTGACTCAATTCCAAGTCGAGTTCAGTAAATTAAATTTTTAAAAAGCCAACTTGAGTATGATTTGAGTCGAGTTCCTAATCATTACAGTACAATGCTGTTTAATACATTCATAATACACAGCTGTCCAAGCACATTGCCTGTATAAAACAATCGCACTTCCACAGATTTTTCATTACAAAACTTGAAACTCATATCAACTGACATTTCTCATAAACAAAATATTTTTACAAATCTCATTGCTGAAATTTGGTGCTTCATTTGTCTTTTTACATAGTTTTTACAAAGTTGTAACACTAATCACAACACATAATTACTGTCGGTTGTTATGATAATATTTCAGTAATTCTGTCAATATATTACCATTCTTCTTGAGTGCTTAATCACTAAATGCCTAGGCGGCATTGTACAGATAGGCATCAATAAACTGTGGCGGCTGTTTTTAATGAATTCGCTTTAAGAACAATACCAACACATATGAAGAGAAATAGCATACTTTTCAGAGCTTGTCAATATATCAGTTGGGAGAAGTCAAAGAAACTACTACTTGAATAATTATTCTCAGACAACACATCATAGATTGCCTATTGGATCCCTTATCTAAATTCATCAACTGTTTGTTTTCCACCGCTTAATATACCTTGTTTTCCTTTCCAATACAAAATATAGCATTATAAACATGTTAGGAAGTAAAGATGAGAAAAAGAGAGAATTGAACACTTTCACTAGATAAAATACACATATAAAAAAATTGTGAATTACTTATTCATAATGGTGTATGAAACCAAACTAGCTTCGAAATACTGCATAGAGAAAAAGATGGATTTACTGTTAATACATTTCATACAAGAAACGAAAATGGAGAACAGTTCCTGATATTCACAACAGGGAAAATTAGAGCATTTGATTTTTGAAAATATGCATAGCGTAAACCAAAATTATGCCAAAGTGATTGAATTAGTGTTTGCAGTATTTTCAAGTATCCCTCTAAAGTACATGCAAAAAGTGAAATGTGAAATTGCAAAGCTAGATAAAGAGCTATTCTTGCTTTAATACACAAAGATGTTGGAAAAAATAAAAATAATACCAGGAATGTTTCTACAACATAATTCTGACATCATATCTGGATGTCACTACTTTCTAAATAATTTTTAGCTAATGAAGAATTATACAAAATAAGAGTATGTACAAAGTAAAAGTATATTTCTAAAGCTTTGTAAATATCTCTCTATAAACATATTCAAGTCACCTCCATCAAGCATGGTGCTATCATGTTAGAGGTATCAACCAAAATATACAAAATTCTGTACTTACAGAGGAATTGAAAAGTAAATAAAATTAATATGCAAAGTCAACCAAGTATTCACAAGAAGTTAATTCTTATATAAATTTGTGACCCAGCAGCTTAAAACCACTCATGAGTCCATGGAACTATTTCTTTTTTAGAATTCTCTTATACTAAGTACTTTCTAAGATTAAGTATTTCAAGCTTTCTAATACTTGCCCGCACATGCTAATGTAGAACACTTGTAATTTACTCCGGTAGATTACTCAACTGAAATCTTATGGCATGCCAAGAGCCATCTTAATCAATCACATCTATTCCGAGAAAAGTCTTTTTTTTTTTCCTCATTTGCTCTGTTGTTAGAGTTGCAACTTGCCAGTTTTTAGCTGTTGGGCCATAGTTCATATTGAACACAAGATCTGAGATTTTCTTAGTGATTTCAAATGACTGATATCATATTTTTCAAATGCACAATAATTATTTTTTGACTTTCATTCTCCTTAAATTTACCCGTTACCCTCAACCCCAAATTCATTCAGTTCATCTTTCTACAATTTTACATACTACAGACAAAATTCAGAAATCCTGCCTTACAACCATGGCATTATATCTCAAACTTTAAAAAAAAATGTAATCAGTGTCCCTATCCAAGAACAGAGGTTCCTACCAAGAATTTATGCAGTAATTAAAAAAACTACTAGATCAGACATAAACTACATGAGTTGATGGCTTTTAAGATTTCAGCAATGGAAACATGCGTATATCACCAGACTCGGTTCAACTAGTCTAAGAACCAATCCCAGTTTAAATAATGTACTTAACTAGACATTCATGGATAGGCACCTCTCCATCCAAAGATTTAGAGTAGAATAGACTCACAGTAGACCAATGATAAGTCCTGGAACAGAACCACAGTTGACTAACGATAAGTCCAGGACCAGACTCTCAGTAGAGTCAACTGTTTAGACCAATCATAAGTCCTGGAACAGACTTGCAGAAGACCATTTATAAGTCCTGGACAAGACTTGCAGAAGATCAATTATAAGTCCTGGACCAGACTCTCAGTAGACTCTACTGTTTAGACCAATCATAAGTCCTGGACAAGACTTGCAGAAGATCAATTATAAGTCCTGGACCAGACTCTCAGTAGACTCTACTGTTTAGACCAATCATAAGTCCTGGACCAGACTTGCAGAAGATCAATCATAAGTCCTGGACCAGACTCACATTAGGTCCAATAATACGGTCCTGGACCTGTGTTAGGGAGGGATACTGGTCTAATCTGCCTTGAGGAGCTTGCTGTACTCCTCCTGCTCCTTCTCTCGGTACTCCTGCTTTACACTCATCCGCTTCAACTGGCCATCCCTGTTACCATGGAAACAAAATGACAAGTAAATTTAATACAAATTCATATTTCTGGAAAGTCCTCTATTTGTGAGGGCAGAGTTTTAATCAAACGACCATACCTATGAAGAAGATAACCTCAAAACAAGAAATGTAAATGTTTGCTATCAGTGAGGATAAAATGACCATTGAAGAGCAATCCCATGTTCATGGCAAGTTACTTTAAATGAGAGCAACAACAACAACAACAAAAACATCAGAGAAACAGAGGGCAGAAGATGGACAGAATCAGACAAGCATTGAGAAAATAATGAATATTTAAAAGATAAAAATTACTGATCACAAGTGACGTGAAAAAAGTGGATCTAGGTGATGTCACTGTGGTGTGGTGTGGTGTGAGACAACTCTCCCCATTGTTCAACACACAAAATGACATTTACATGATTTTCCACAATTACTTACTGGGCCCTGTACCGTGTGAAAAAAGAAGAAGTTTACACTCAGGATATCCCGAATCATTTAGTATCATTTGTGTGTGGTATGTATTTATGCTTGGATGAACAGGAGACATTGTTTAAGAGAGTGCAAAAATCTGTATGCGGACACCTACCCCCTGAACATCTACCCCAGTCAACTACCCGCTAGGACAACTACCCCCTAGGGCAACCACCCTCTAGGACAACCACCCTCTAGGACACCTACCCCCCAGACAACTATCCTAGGGGGTAGTTGTCCGGGGGGTAGTTGTCCCGGGGGTAGTCGTCCTAGAGGGTGGTTGCCATAGGAGGTAGTTGTCCTAGGGGGTAGTTGGTCTAGCGGGTAGTTGACTGGGGGTGGATGTTCAGGGGGTAGGTGTCCGGATACAGATTTTTGCACTTTCTTTTTGCACTCTAGGTATAAAACTTTTTTGGACTCACACTGTATAATAAAGAGTTGCGATTGATTTTATAAGACAGAGCCCTGAGAAGGATAATTTTGTTTTGGAGGACCTACAACAACATGATGTACAATCAATACAGAGGCCTTGACATGACATTGTTTTAGCTTTAAATAAGATGGTGTTCACCTACCAGACTAGGTCAAGTAAACCTCCTTGCTTGGCTATCGCTGCTTTTACCCTGTTAGCAAAGTCAACTGCAGACTCGTCCACCTGCACAAATATATCAAATGACAAAACACACAAAATTAGTTCAGTACTTAAACACCTCCCCAAAACTACAACAACAAAGAACACACAAACAATAATAACTTAATTTTCCACTGCAAACTTGTTATCTTGCACAATAAATAAAACATGAAACAAGCACAATTTTTTTTCCTCAATACCCCCCCCCCCCCCCCCCATTAAAATCCACCCCAATCATAAAAAAACCTGAAACAAACAAACATAAAAATTACAATTTATTAATTAGACTCATTCTCCTGCATGCAAAGAAAAGACAAAATCAGAATTAAATTAAATTCTACACTCAACATCCCCCTAAAGAACAATAACACATACAAGAAACTATAAAATGTACTTCACTGTGCCCTAAGAATTTGATATCATGTGAAATTTGCACCTTACAAATTATACATTAAAGGTAAAGACCAGTTTTGGAAACGCCCCCTCTCAAAAATGAAATGGAATCTCTTATTACCAATCATGTGAAAGAATATGTGCTGATACAAATTTTGTTGAGAAACAGCCTACTAATTGATATATTGGGTAAATTAGTATATCTATTTGGACCTGATAGATAGCACACACGTAGTACCATATACATCTTTCTGTGTACAGTGCTTGTAACTTTACCAAGACTGGGCCAAATTTCTTATCATTTTGATGATTCCAGAACCTTGCAGTACACACCAATACTTATATGCTAGATGATCAACCTTTTCTGATCGATTCCACAACGTTTCTTTCACAATGCAATCGCATGACCATAACTGGTCTTTATCTTTAACGGGAGGGGGCAGTAGCAATAACCACCCCTCCTCAAGGGTGAGACAACCAACGTTTCTCACCCTTTTTAAGGTTAAAGGCGCATTAATTATTACCCCTGCTTTAGCCTAGCTGCCATTACAGCGCTCCAGCATTTCAAGGAATTAATTCCTGCCAGGTACCCATCTACCTCACCTGGGTCGAGTGTGGCAAATGAAGATTAATGCCTTGCCAAGGGACATTAGTGCCGTATCGTGGATCGAACCACGACCTCTGAATTTCAAGTCAAGTGCTTAAACCACTCGACTACGACACTACTGTAGGTCTCCTCTTTCACTGACTAAATCTTAGATGGTTATTTGACATCTACCTAAGAAAAGTTTCCTCAACATGGGCCAAGTTCACTATTAAATAGTTTGACAAATTTGTGCATAAACAATAAATGAAAAGCTCATCTGTCCATGATGCCCAACTTGTAATCATCATCATCAAGAATTGAGAATATAGGCCAAATTCACTAAATCATGCTTTCACAAAATTATTTTATACACTCTATAAAGAAAAGCTGATCATACAATTGGATTCTTGTGAAATTGAGGGGCGCATGCGCATTATAAATATTTACCCATATTTATATGTACATCATTTTCTATTGTTAAATGTTATATTGTATTTTCTATCATTTGTATTTTCACTGTCAAAAAAGCCATTGGAAGCAAAATTTCTATGTAATGTTTGCAATTCATGCATGGACCAATAAAATAATCTTGAATCTTGAATCTTAAATATATATTCCACTTACTAATCTATCCATTGGCGGTAGGTACCAAACGTCAACAACCAGCGCCCAACTGGTCATCATCATCAGCAAGTAACGCACCATGGAGTAACGAGAGCTATTCCAGAAAGCATCACCGAAGCGAGGATCATACTGCAATCAGAAAACAATGGACAAACTTTAATCTTTATGCTGCCAATTTGTTTGAAAACAAACATTAACATGATTTCATGCAGGGGTGATAGTGAGCACTAAAAAAAAAAAAAATTCCCCTCAACCACGCCCCCCTTGAGTAAAAAAAAAGAGGATTCGGGGGAAAAAAAATGGCATCTAACAACATCCCCCCCCCCCCTTTTGAGTAAGAAAATTGGGAAAATATAGGGGAAAATAGGGAAAAATAGAGAAAATAAGGGGAAAATCAGGAAAAAAGGGATAAAATCAGGAAGAAAAAAAAAATCGGGAAAAATCGGGGAAAAAATAATAATCAGGAAACGGATTTTAATTGGGTAATTATCAGGCCTGATCATGAGAATTTTTTTTATTTAAATCATGGTGCCTCTTTTTCATTGTTTATCTGGTTAGTAATATTTTGTTCCATGATATTGCACTCCACAATGTATGAGCCAATGTTGAAATTTAAATAGAAAACAATTGATGATTGGTTTTACCCGACTGCTAAGAAAACATGTATATGCTACTGCTAGTAAGTAAGCAACCAGGGGATTGACGGCTTTAAGTCCTCTCCGAGGGACTTGGTAATGAGGATTGATGCCAAATCAAAGGGCACGAGTGCATTGAATTGGTTTTGAGACCGGGACCTCTCGTTAAGGAGACCACTGCACTACCACTAAGCCATTGCGCCTCCTCCAATGCCCTTTTCTTTTCCAAATTAGAAGATTAAATACACGTACCAACATCCGAGGGTTTCAAATCACCAACAGCAGTGGCAAAGTTGAAAATATTGAATTCATATCAATCCACCTACCTTACAACATTTGTAACATGATAACAGGATTTTTAAATTTTAATTCATTAATGTTGTCCATTAGTTTGAGAGACATGCAAATAAATATCCAATCCTACACATTCCTCTACATTTAAGAACAATTGATACAGGTTAAAATGAGGTATACACCTGCAAGTAAATCTGATGATATACATTATTTATCACATACAACAATATAAGCTTAGTTCAATTCATTTGATAATGTGTAATAATTTGATCGTAGCACATTGTTATTCATAAATCCAACCTCTAGTTTTGGTTTCAATAAAGAAATAATACTAATAATAATAAATAAGAAACTTCCTGAAGGGAAGGAGACCTCACAATGTATCTTGTGTTCATCACTTGTATACTGTTTCTTGATGAGTGTGCTGGCATTTCTTAAGACATATGAAAACCAATATTCAAACCAAACAGTGGGGCTACACTTTGCCAAACTCTTTCCACCTCCATAGACTTCGCACTGAAAGTGTTTTTTGTTTGTTTCACAACATACAGGGGTGATAGTGAGCACTAAAAAAAAAAGGGTCCCCCCCCCCCCTCAACCACGCCCCCCTTGAGTAAAAAAAAAAGAAAAGAGGATTCGGGGGGGAAATGGCATCTAACAACATTTGAGTAAGAAAAACTGGGAAATAATAGGGAAAAAGAGGGAAGAATAGAGAAAATAAGGGAAAAATTAGGAATATTCAGGATAAAATCGGGAAGAAAAAAATTAATCGGGTAAAAAAAAAATTAAAAAATATCAACAGTACCTTTATTGCAGCTGGATATATCCTGCCTCCGATTTCAAAGCTGCCTTTCTTGAACATCATAACCGATGTGTTGTTGATACATGTTCCTGTTTTTTTTTTTTTTTTTATAAAGAGAAGGGGAGGAAGGGGGTCAGTATAAAGTAGCAGTGTGAAATACATGAATAATAACAAGAGGAATGTGTATATCATTTCATCATACTTCCAATATTATTGTGTTTTTATTCAACTTGATGTTTTGCATTGTTAGTGGAAGCTAAAAATTCAGGCCAAGTAATTCAATAATTGGGGAATGATTTAAAGACAAACTGATACATCAACATCTCTTATGATAAAAAGTCAAGATTTTGTTCTGAATTTCTAATTCTTGCTGTAAACATGAACTTCAAACCACCTTATTTTCATTCAAAAAATAATTCCAATATCAAATCCTTTGGCAATATATCTTTATTTCTCGAGATGTTTTAACTTGTTTAGGCTAGAAGAAATGATTGAGTATTTTGATGCCCCCATTGATTAAGATCAAGATATTCTGAACACACACACAGGGAACTTAAAGATACTATGTCCCTTTTGCAGCCAACATCAAATTCTGTACAACTTTGCAGGAATTATGGATATGTCATGTTTGTCCCATCTGTGAAATTTAAACATTAGCAGTGTCCTAGTATTCAAATTATGCAAGGAAACCTGTTTTACCTTCTAGACTTCACTGTCGGACACCATTGAGTGACTGACTGACATATTTTTAATTTTGGTAATAACATGTATAAACTAAAATGAGCTGTAACAAGTACATGAGCATTTGTCTAAATTAATAACCCACTACTTGTAAAATTGGCTAAAATTTAAATGATTGAATATTTGTGCAGCACAAAACGTACAACCATTCGATAAAAGGGTCTGAAAATCAGACTATTACTTAGGCGATAGCAATCACTTAAGTTGATTCGACAACTTAAGTTTGTTATTTTCCCACTAAACGCCATTTTCAAGCCCTTTCATTTTGAGGGAAGTTCTAAATTAGTATTGTCTTTCAAATGACGTTGGAATTCATTCTTTTGGCCTGCAAAGAGGACATACTGTAGTACCTTTAATACAAATAAAAATCGCTCTGAATAGAGAGCTAAATCCTGCAGAGTTTGTTAGATGTTACATCAACTTTACCTTCTGGGAAAATCAGCATTGGCATTTTGGAAGCATCTTCTACATGTTCTTTTAACCTGTATGATATAGGAAAAAACGCAACATGTGTACCAAATCAGGTTACATTGAATTTTGTTTGAAATAATTTATTTGTCTGTTTTACACAAGGTGGTCTAGTCAATGATTTGGACATTGTTATCCTCTAAGGTCCTACACACATAAATGCATGAAATGTAACATAATACATAAATAATAAGAAAATGATACAACACAAATCTTAAAGGGACCGTTTAACAATGTTAAATCTGAGATGCACAGCCCTACGTGTTATCAGTGTCTGTGATATGGTGTTATATTGAAGGCCTAAAAAAATTGCGCTTCAAAGTGATCAAGAAGTGCCTCAAAAAAGTAAAAACTTTGAGTGACCGGTTTTACCATATTCGTTTTCCCCAATAGACTGTAGTGTTATGAAAACCGTTTGGCAAACGCAAAATTTGATTTCGATTTTCAATCATAAATATCTTGATAATCAGACAGGCGATCGGCTTGAAAAAGTCATGGGGTTCCTGACTGACCTAAAGGTTTATAATTATGATTGCAGCATGAGCTAAATCAAGGATTTTTTTAAAGGATCTAAGACAAAGTTACCGGATCCCTTTAAACATTATCATAACTGAACATTACAAGAGCGTAACATCAGAATAGAGACAAGGAAACAAGGAAACAAAGTAGAGCAGAACATTCCAAGGAGCAACACACAAGGTGCTCTCACTGGTACACAGAGTTGGATAGCAAAAGGGAATGAACTGGGGTCTACCCACAATGCAAACTACAGTCAAACCTGTCTATAGCGACCTCCCAAGGGAAACACAAAAAGTGGCCTTTGTAGACAGGTTCCTTTAGTACATGAATCCATGAGAATCTATTTTCAAGGGAAACAACAAATGTGGCCTTTGTAGACAGGTGGTCTTTGTAGACAGGTGGTCACTAAAGCAGGTTGGACTGTACTACAATATTCAAGTTGGGCTATTACTAATTGTGAGCTAGAATGGCTGGTGTCATGATCAGTCGTTCCCATAATTATACTTTAATAGATCAACAGGCACATAGAACTGGCAAGAGAGTATTGTACAGGTGTTATGGTCTAGTGGATAAGTCACTCGACTGCAGATCGCAAGGTACGGGGTTCGAGTCCAGCGGTGGCACTAATGTCCTTTGGCAAGACGTTAATCTACATTTGCCACTCTCTACCAAGGTTTTAATTGGGTACCCGGTAGGATGCGAAAGTTAATGTGGTTGGATGAGCAAGTGACGCTTGTAAAATGGCGACTGGCCGGAATGCTCCCTAGGGAGTGGAGAATGTGCATACATCGTGTGCAGATAAGCCTGGATCCGATGACCAGGTAATGATATGCACTACGCCTAGAAACAAAGTATTAGGCACATTTAGTGTGAGCTATTATTACTATAATTATTGTTGTTTAAATCTGAATCTGTAGACTATCTTCTTGTTATTATCACTCATCTATTGTCATCAAAAAATTCCTGCCAGTTTGTTTTATTTGACTCATTGATGAATTAACCAAAATAAAAACAGTTTATTTTCAGATGTTATTGGTTTTCATTCCAATAATTCTCAGGCAAAGTCCTCAAAATGTATTTTGAAATGATGACATTACAGAATCTGGTTTAGACAGGAAATATTGAAGGTATGAGAAGATGAAGGAGAAGTGAACTTGGATGGAAAGAGGAGAAAAAGAAAAGTGACTAAAAGAGCTAGAGACAGACACTTGTGCCACAACATGATCACCAGTCTAAAGATAAGGCACAGAGAAAGAGAGAGAGAGAGAGAGAGAGAGAGAGAGAGAGAGAGAGAGAAAGGGAGAGAGAAAGAGAAAGAGTGAGAAAGAATGGGAGAGAGATAGAGAGAAAGAGAAAGAGGGATAGAGAGAAAGAGAGAGAAAGAGAGAGAAAGAGAGAGAAAGAGAGAGAGAGGGAGAGAAAGAGATATATACACCAAGACTTAAAACTGGAAAAAGAAAAAAAGAAAACAAAACAAAACACAAAAACACAAAAATAGATCATTTTCATTCTGGGGATGTGGGAGGTGAATTACTGTTTGATCTACAACCAGTTCGCCTAACACCTAATCAGTCTATTCATATACATGTATGACTAAATGACCTAAATGGTCAATAGACCAAATGATTATCAGACCATGTTGATAGTAGGCAGGCTGGATGTAGACCATATGGGAATAGACCAATTGGGTAGTAGACGAACGGGTTGTAGACCAAACGGCGATAAACAATGTGGGAGCCCAGTAATTTCCACTGTGAGGTAACCTTTGAATGACCTTTTTGGGATCAACACCATGGGGGTGTTTCACAAAGATCCTAAGTTGAACTTATCTCTAAGTTGGACTTTTGTAAAAGTTATTTTAAAAGGCATAAAATGGTGATTCAAATCATTCATATTTTTCATTATCAAGGAGATTTCATGTTCCTTAAGTGGAATTTATAAAAAATCTATGATAATTGAATTTTTACTTATGAATATATTTTATTTTAAGGCTACAAATGGCTCTCCATAATTTTTAAGTCCAACTTAGAGTTAAGTTCAAGTTAGGATATTTGTGAAACACCCCCCATGTATTACTATTAAAAGTACCGTAATTAACGTTGTATAAACCGCCCTTGTGTATTAACCGCACCCCTCTTTTTTGCCCTTAAAAAAAAAAAAAAAAAAAAAATTGGCTGACTTTTTTTTTTGTCGGCAGCAAGCCAGGTCCGTGTTAAGAAACCCATGCGGGAAGGCCTTTCATTTAACTGCGAGGTGCAGCTGAATGTGTAAGATCATTAATGTAAATTACAAAAACAGTAGAGGACCTAGGATAGAACCTTGTGGTACGCCGTGTGTAGGAATTATTATTATAAACTAGATATTGAGATCTATCAGAAAGATTACTTTCAAACCAAGATGACAGACAAATTTGAGTGTTGTTCTAGTTTCCTAGTGGTGAGTCAACACACCGATTACTGAGCTGGGAGACATTTCCAGGCATAGCGCCAGATGGAACTTTCATTTTTTTTTTTTTTTGGTGTACCGTGTATAAACCGCACCCCCGACTTTGAATTTTTTTCGGCGGCAAAAAGGTGCGGTTTATACACCGTTAATTACGGTAACAAATCTTTGTGATCATACTCACGTTTGCGTAACATTTTTCCTGTCCCTCATCTCTGATCTCTCAAACCAGATGTGATCCATCCCAGACCAGCTCATGGCTTGCTGGATGATGCCTAAGAACTTGGTATGCTTCTGACCAATCTGCAGGCAGAGGGTAGAATTCATTTTTATAAATCATTCGTTCGTTCGTGTCCCCTTTAATAGGTCAAGATTAGTATCTTGATCATTGGAGTAGTTGCTACAACGGGCCGTGTCAGACACGTTGCCCCGGGGTGCGAGATAGGACTCTTGTAGCGTGCCCCCACTTAACACAATTATACAATAACAATTAACATTACATTTAATTAAAAGAATGAAGCGATTAGTATTACTCTCATGTTACGGGGAAATAATATTATATATATATATGAATTAATTGATGTGGTCGATCCAGGTTGATGGCACAAACACGGCACTACTGGACAGAGATCCTAATAATTACAGAGCTTGGTCTTGTTGCTCTGTTCGCCAGCAGTTTGAGGATATGGAACCCAGCGGCACATTACTCACAAGAGTTCTAACAATGAGTTTTAAATAATGGTATATTTATTCAAAATCTGTCTCACAGCCAAGGCTGAATCGTACATTTATTCAGACAAATAAAAACAAAAATGCATATAACAACACGAGAACAGGACGTACAGACAAACGGAGGTACGGACGGACAACTAGAAAACATAATAAAAAAGCACTTAACAAAGATTTGTACATTAAATTTGATTGCATTACGAAAATGGTATATTGGAGACCCTTACAAAAGCATAGCAGTTGTCACTTGATAATATGAGGACGTCTATCGGTGAGGTGTGATTGGCCACGCAGATTCCTCCTCCCTTGGCTCGATTATCCCTGCAACAAAGAGATTGAAAGAGAGGGTCAATTCTGGGTATTGATTAAAATAAGGATAATACAGTGAAACCTGTCTTTAAAGACCACCCAAGGGAGACAAGAACAAATTTCTTTATAGAAAGGTGGTCTTTATGTACAGGTTATATCTATAGTACATGTTTCAATGAGAAACCATTTTCAAGGGAAACAAAAAAATGTGGTCTTTGTAGACAGGTGGTCTTTCTATACAGGTGGTTGCTAAAGCAGGTTTGACTGTAGTATATTCATAATGTGCAGAAATATATTGCACTGCAAGACTTCCTAAATGTAGTATGTTTAAATCTATTATGAACAGTACATGAAAAAATGTGCTAATGTTTTTTTTCCTCTAAATTTAAAAGTATTTAATGGTGCTCATTTCCCCAATTCTAATGCTAAGTCATTCCAAAAGTTGAAGGCTGCACATACAAATGCTTGATATTCTGATGTTATTTTTGTTTTAATATGATGCCTGGGGTGTGCAACAGTAGAGAACATGTATTTTGGGAACTGCACAGGATGATGGTAAATTGTAAGAGTAGTCTGTATCGGTATTCTATCGTTTCAGAATATGGATCTACTGATCCCAGTTGAATTTTAGCCACTGTACAAATGTTGATTGGCAAGACATTAATCTTTAATTGATACTCTCTTACGAGAAGAAATACATCTAAACCTGTCTTCACATTTCTGCTTGTACATGAATATATGCAATTATAGCACTTTTTGATGACATGCACATACTAATTGTGATGTACATGTAACATCTTTATAGGTATACTCGATTTCAACGAAAAAGGTATCAAAATGTGCTTAAGACTCGAGGGAAAAAAGTCATGAAATGACAATTTAAAATTCCAAGGGGTTGTGGCGCAATCTCCAAAAAGGGAGGCGCCCCCCCCCCCCCCCCCCCCCCCAGTACAGTAAGGGTTAAAGGCCTTACGGCAGCTTGGCTAAACCCAGTATATGAATACTTTGTAGGCACCTTTATCATCCCCTGGGATAGATATGTGTACACTATAAATGTAGCTGTTATTATGATCATTATGATGATGATGGTGATGATGATAATGATGATGATGATGGTGGTGATTATTATGATGATGATGATGATGATGATGATGATGGTAATGATGGTGATGATTATGATGATTATGATTATGATGATGATGATGATGGTGATGATGATAATGATGATGATGATGGTGGTGATTATTATGATGATGATGATGATGATGATGATGATGATGGTAATGATGGTGATGATTATGATGATTATGATTATGATGATGATGATGATGGTGATGATGATGATGGTGATGGTGATGATGATGATGATGATGATGATGATTATGATGTTAATTAGGATGATTATGATGATGACGATGATTATGATGATGACGATGATTATGACGATGATGACAATGATGATGATGATGATGATGATGATGATGATGATGATGATGATGATGATGATGATGATGATGATGATGATGATGATGATGATGAATAGTATCATTTGATACATCTGGGCCCTGTTTCATAAAAATTGTTATCAATAAAAAATAAACAAAATTTCTATGACAAATTTGCTCTCAGCCAATCAAATGCCACAATTTCAGTAGCTTAAAACAGTTATTGTAACTTTTTTTTTTTATTGATAACAAGTTTTATGAAAAAAATTACACCAGGACCCCATTTCATAAAATTTGATATCAATAACAAGTTACAAGCTACTGATATAAGCTACTGAAATCAAGACAACTGATTGGCTAAGAGCAAATTTGTCATAGAAATTTAGCATTTGTTATGGATGACAAGTTTTATGAAAAAGAACCTTACTTGTTATGATAGGTGATGAGAGCAGAGAAACTCCTACATGCTATCCTGTACACAGTCAAGCTGATGTACTTGTTCAGAACTTTCTTGATTCTGTGGAAGAAAGCAATATAGAACTTCAGTCAATTCATTCAAAGCTTACACATAAATATATATACCTGTATATTGTCTGTTCGGAGCCAGAAGGGCGTTAGCTCTGTGTAAAATTATGAGAGTTAATGATATACAGTTTGCAGGCTATGTGAAAGAAAGTTCAAATGGTTCAACAAAATATGCTCCTGTGACAATTGCTCTGCAGTTGACAGAGTTCCCAATGTCAAACCTAGACAAAAAAATAAAAGTGTGAAAAACCAACAAAAAAACAGCCTAAAAACCCTCCATCCGGCAGGCGGAGGGCAATGTCTTGTCCAAATAAAGAAAGAAAAAAAAGAAAAAAAGAAACAGGTTAGTGTTACACTCTGTAACAATTGCTCTGCAGTCTACAGAGTTCCCTATGTCAAACCTGGACCAAATAATAAAAATAACAAAATAACTCTAAACTTGAACTTAAAGAGAAGGTGAACAATAATTTGAGAGCGTTTCCATTGTTATTATGCAAGTGTGGAAGAACATCAGCGAGAAAATATTCCCTGAAAAGCATGGCTCTTCAAATGCCTTAATATTCTAAGTTATAATATGACATGTAGCAGATCAAAAGATGAGAACCACATTTTGTGAAGTCCTGTATACATCTTTCTGTGTACAGTGCATGTTACAAGACTGGGCCAAATTTCATAATTTTGATGATTCCAGAACCTTGCAGTACACACCAATACTTATATGCTACTGGATCCAACTTTTTCTGATCGATTCCACACCGTTTCTTTCACAAATAAGGACCAGAATTTAACTTTATCTTTTAAAACCCAAGTGCAGCTCTAACCTTATATCTTTGATGGAATATCTCAAAAAAATAGCTCAAAGCAATCTAGCATATTGGCCAAGTGTAATTTACCATTAAATCCAGATAGACCTTACATTGAGAGTGAATTTTTGAGACCATTTAGTTGTGAATTCTTACTATTGACCGATAGAGCTCCTAACAGAAATATAGTGAAGTGTAATAATTCATCAGAGTTTAACAAATTGAACTAGCTTATTCCACTACGGACTGGCTTATTCTAATACTAAACTTGATTATTCCACTGCAAAATGGCTTCTTTTGCGACAGACTGGCTTATTTCACTTACTTCCAATTTGGAAAGTACCCCAGGAAGGCTCCGGACGCCACCAGGTATGTGATAGCGATGGACAGGACTGCCAATCTAAAGGAATTCAAACAAAATTCAAGGTATTGATGATGACTATACTGAGTATTCATGAAGCGTCTATCAGCAAAGGCATGTGTTCAAGGTGATAGAAAAATATAGAGTACATATAAAAATGAAGTTTAAGTGTTAAATTCTCAACGGTACTTACTGTCAAACAACAAATTTTACAAAATGCTTGAAGCTTCACACATTTTATGAGCGGTTGGGAATCATGAAAATTTCATACCTCAAAATAATTGAATCACAATTGCCCCCAAAACCCATCAAAATATGAACTTTTGCAATACATAATAAGTTTCTGATCAAGGAAATAGCTGTCATCTACGCTTCACAAAATTTACCAGCTGTTACATGTATTCCCGGTAAGCGCTGTATTAAGCGCTATATAAAAGAGGATTATTATTATTGTCAAAATGCTGATTCTAATATGTACATGAGAGAACGTGCACCATATTGGTGTTCTAGGGTACCTATCCTTTACAGTAGTGGTTCTAGGAAAATAATTTTGGTTGGGGGAGGGGTGCTTTTGGGTTGTTGTATTCACCTTCTACATGTGCCAAAGGGAGGAGAGGCTGAGCCCCCTCCCGAGCCCCCTCCCCGAGCCCCCTCCCCGAGCCCCCTCCCCAAACCCCCTCCTCGAGCCCCCTTCCCAAACCCCTCAGGAATCACTACTGATCCTGCAGAGTCCTAGGGTTAGGAATTTGGGTGATCTCTCTCTCTCTCTCTCTTTCTCTCTCTCTCTCTATCTCTCTCTCTCTCTCTCTCTCTCTCTCATTCTCTCTCTCTCTCTCTCTCTCTTTCTCTCTCTCTCTATCTCTCTCTCTCATTCTCTCTCTCTATCTCTCTCTCTCTCTCTCTCTCTATCTCTCTCTCTCTCTATCTCTCTCTATCTCTCTCTCTCATTCTCTCTCTCTCTCTCTCTCTTTCTCTCCCGTTTACATAAGAATCTACACATTCAACAGGATAACTGAAGGTTTCTCCCATACTCACTCACCTGAGAGGGAGCAAGAAGCAATAACGGAAGACACAGCCAATAAACCAGAGCACTGTCAGACGTACACTAGATGAGGGAGAGACAGAATAACAAACTGATTGTAAAGATTCAATCGAGTAATTCACAATCACTGCAAGAACACAGGTCTATGATGGTTGAAAAGACAGGGAAAAAAAGAGCAACACAGGTTTATTAATATACAAATAGTACACAGCAGTGAGGGCGTTTAGTATTAAGAATTACCCACACAAAGATCCTTTGAAGGTACCGAGTGTGGGTAATTTTACTAATGCCCGAACAAATGATGTGCATTATTTGTTTTATAAGATTATGTTTTATTTGTTTTATAAAATGATGATTTATAACATGATTTTACTAATGACCATTCATTAGAATTGGATAATGACCGGTCATTATCCAAATTACGCGTTAGGCAAAATAAAAGCCTGGTCGCGTGTACGCTTTCAACCAATCATATCATTTGATTAGGATCCATGTCATCATCTTTATATAATACAACTTACCGGTATTCTATTTGGAAAACTGAGTTGGTCAATTGTTTTTCACAACACTTTGCATACAAGTACATGCACATATTCAAGGTATGATTTTCATTTGACTTCTGTCCATTTTAATGTGGTTCCTTGAGCTTAGGGAGATCAAGGTATAGTCTTCATGAAGCTGGGGGGTGTTTCACAAAGATCCTAAGTAGAACTTAACACTAAGTTGGACTTAAAAATTATGGACAGCCATTGGAGCCTTAAAATGAAATATATTCAAAGCAGAAATTCAAGTATTTTAGACTTTTTATAAATTCCACATCCAGAACATGAAATCTCCTTGATGATAGAAAATATGAAGGATTTGAATCAACATTTTATGCCTTTCAAAATAACTTTTACAAAATATTTTCAAAGATGCAAACGGCTTTCCATAATTTTTAAGTCCAACTTAGAGATAAGTTCAACTTAGGATCTTTGTGAAACACCCCCCTGGTGTTTCACAAAGCTGTTCGTAAAGTTACGCATGACTTTACGAACGACTTGTATATGAAAAGCCAAATGGGATGCTCAATCATTATTAAATACATCAACTAAAGTTGAACTGTGCAGATGTAGATTAACATTCTTATGATAACAAACATTTTTAATGCAAAGTATATTTTTGCCATAATTGAATTGAGGTTATTGAAAATATCAGAAAAAACTTTGGGCATCCTATCTGGCACTTCATATACAAGTCGTTCATAAAGTCATGCGTAACTTTACGAACAGCTTTATGAAACACCCCCCTGATATCACAAGACAAGTATACTGCACATGTTAGACATATTGCCAATATATTGATGACTGCTAGTCTCAGTTTACAGTGTATATATCCTTTCAATTATGTACATGTACATGTACGATTGGCCAATGACCTTGACAATGATATTGCAAATGACATTGACAACGATATCGACAGATGACCTTTGACATCCAAAACACTTCATCCATCCCTCTCTCTCTCTCTCTCTCCAAATACTAGATTCACAATCATAGCATGATGCATGGCATGAGTGCCCACATTTGCATTGTAATTTATGTTTACCCTTAATACAACTGTATCTAGGTGTCCTTGCCTCATTCCAGGAGCTTCATGCATTATTTATACAAGAGGACCTGGATTTATCATAAGCATTTGCTGACGTTGGGGATATCATGCAAACACGTACGCTCAATGCGAATATAGATCACAAGGACATGAAATGCAGGACATGCTCTCTTTACAATCAAACATGGAATAGTTAACCTAGATGTGTTGCCCACACATGGCATGTGTATGAAATAAACCAGTTCACGTACGGTTGCAGTCTGAGCATGCATGAGCAGATAAAGGTCATTGCAGACCAAATTGTGAAATACACAGAGACTGGATACGTGCTCATGAAAGTTATGTACCGGTAATCATTACTCATTAATGCACAATCAGTGCACTCCAAGATACACAGGTGGAAGTATTCTTTGAAAAGGGGAAACAAAGGCTACAATGTATTATGTAGCACCTCCATCACTGTAGAAGTAATTATTTGAAAATTTACGAAGTGGGACCTCTTCATGTTTTGAAGATCTGTGGATATTCAGGGTCATTTGGGACATGTGCTAACCGTGAACTGGGGGGTGTTTCACAAAGATCCTAAGTTGAACTTATCTCTAAGTTGGACTTAAAAATTATGGAAAGCTGTTCGCATCTTTGAAAATATTTTGTAGAAGTTATTTTAAAAGGCAGAAAGTTTTTTAAACAATAATACACTATTATTATTATTATTATTATTCAATAGAAACCAAGAGAGCAATCAATGCCCTAGAACTCAAAGTTTTTCTTACCTTAAATACTGGTATCTCATACTTGTTCTGGTCAAGAGGTTCCAGGAACCCAATTCTAGAAAATTCATTGAAGAAAGAGAAAAAATAAAATACTGTGCTACTCCTATTTGCACACAAGTTCCTGTAAAACTGCTCAGGGGAAGCAAGAAGTTTGGCATGATTCTACAGGGCTGAAACTGAGACTGAATTGAACTCTTTTCCCACTATGGTTGACCTTCTTAACTGGCAACGGACTGTTTAAGCCAACATTTGGTACACGTGCCATCTCTATGAAACATATACAGGTACCGTACTTAAATCTGAGACAGTATTCAATTCAAAACTTATGTCAGAAATACGAGTATTTTGCTTTGTTTTTCGGCTTAGATGAAATACTTGGCCAACTTTGGTATTCAATTCAAACTTTTGGCTACATGTAAATATTTTACCCTAAATTTAAGACAGCTCCCTACCAGACTTAAGCCAATTATTTGGAGAATCTTGATTGGCAGGCATATGGGTTTCTTAAGCAGTATTATAACCTACGGACAATTATATCTGCGCATATTTATTGCAACGCATTAAATGCGCATTACTTTTGATTGACCGTGTGATGTCACAATGCTTATCAGTTAGTATTTTACTTAGATTTTGTCTTACATAAGTATAAGTCTAAAATACCATTTGAATACGAGATAAGTAAATTTCTTAGCATAGCCATTTACTTAGTAAATTTCTTACTCATGCTAAGTTGCTAACTATCGAATTGAATACCGGCCCTGGTGTCGACCCCCTCCCCCATTTAATTCTAGATTTCCTATAAATGAAACAAAAGTCAGTGTTTTTTTGTTTGTGTTTTTTTAAATTAAAATTGTGTACATGTTTGTACAGTGTACATGTAGGTGATTTTCAATTCAATGATTCCCTTTGATGCAGGACTCAATAAGCAGTAATGTTTCGTAGAATCGATAAGTATCTAAAATGAGGTCTTCATATAGAGGTAATTGCTATAAATGTTTTTGTTACAATAACACTTACCCTCAGCAGAGAATCTTTTTGTAACTTCATCATCACAGATTGCCTACAAACATGAAAGAAAAAAAGCAAGGCTTTATAATGAGGATGTACATGTAAATAATAATAATAATCTTTTAAAGTCCACTCCAAATTTGATTAAGTTGAACCGAAAATGGAAATTCTTTTTGCCTAATTGATTGTGAGCCGGGCAGCCACTGACCAGGTTCAGATCGACGTTGCTCTATCCCTTATTGTTGAACGCCAAACAAGGTAGCTGCAACTCCCGTCTTTTAACGTCTTTTGGTATGACGCGGCCGGGGTTCGAACCCACGACCTTCCGGTTGTGAGGCGGACGCTCTACTGACTGAGCCAACACACCGGTATGATGCATATCAGATGATTTTAAAACACCATGCAGGTTTAATACTGATTATGATGTTCATGAATAAACTCATATCTGTATTTGTATTTGTCAAAAGCTGTAGGATGCAGAATATTACGAATTGATAAAAACACGAACCTTGCGTGTACTAACCGTCATTTAGACAAATAAAAAAAAATCTATTCCTGCACATTTACTCTTTTATGGCCTTTCTATGGATATTACCAGGTATTACAGAAACAAAATAACTTGTTATCTATTACACAAATCACAACAAGTATGATAAAATACACATAGAAAGAAAAAAAAATCAAGTTGCAAAATAAGATACAAACTGTGCCATGCCATAGGTAACAGACCTACAATGTAATTTCCATTTCCATAATGACTTTATTGCAATTAAAGATCCTCACAATTTTCACATTCCTTTAAATGCAATCATCCCAGCAAAGAAGCCCGAAACAGGAAATTAATGTATGAAACAATCATTTTTCAATTCTCTTCTACACATGTTATTCCACTCATTCCTTAAAGATAAACTTTAGTACTGGTAATGCGATTGCATTGTGAAAGAAAAGGTGTGGAAATGATCGGAAACAGTTGATCATGTAGCATGTAAGTATTGGTGTGCACTGCATGACTGCAAGGTTCTGGAGTCATCAAAATCATAATAAATTTGACAGAGTCTTGGTAAAGTAACAAGCACTTTACACAGAAAGCTATATATGGGACAACACACATGGTGTCGGGGCTAGTACTACCTTGATTTCCTTGTCTTTCTATGATCATTACTCAGCCAGTATACATTTTCTTCCAAAATTGTTTGGCACATGTCATTTATTTGTAATCTTGAACATTCAGTGTAAGTTTTGTTTGATTCTGTGAGAATTATTATTTTTTGTTTTACCAGAACTGGAGTTTATTTTTAACGTGCAAACTAATTAGGTCCCTTGCGTAGCCCCATACGAAATGTATACAGGCAATGGGTATTGTATGCAGAAGATCTATAACAAGACTTCAAGAGCCAAATACAGTTCCCCTTTAAAAAGAATTGGCATGGAAAATGTATGTTTCTTAAATACTATTCACCTCCAGAGTTTGAGATCTTACAGGAGAGTTAGAACAATCTACACAGGATATACATTGTAATATGCTGAAGCTATGAATGCTCAGAAGAGTAGAAGAAAAGTGGAAAATCTTGGCGCTTGGCAATTGTCAGAGGAACAAGAGTTGTACAACCATGTTCAGGCTAATCGCTGAAATACATGTATTTTCCTGGCTCTTTAACTTGGCTTTTTTTCTTCCTTACATGTATACTGCTCATAGTGTTTCAAAGACAAATCAACTTCATAAAAAGATACGGGAAGGCAGAAAAATTAGAGAAACAAGTTCGTGCAAGTTTGACAGAAATTGGACATATACATGTACATGTATAAGGCCTTAAAAAAAAAGATGTTGTATTGCCCTCTGCGACCGACCCAAAAATCTTGAAATCTACGATCGGCTTTAAAAAAAATTATTAAAGCATTTAAAACCAGCCCAAAGAGGGACTACAAAATTATAAAAAGGTATAACAAAAAAAAAAGATTTCTGACCAACCATGTTTTGGCACCTAAAGGGCAATACAACATCTTTTTTTTTTAGGCCTAACAAATGATGTAACAATCAGTCAGATCACTACACATATAAAATCAATCTAAATCTCCAATTAGCAAATTGGTCATTGGCTGATCCGTTTGTTGTACAGTGAAATTTCATGAATTTCAATTTCTCTTGTAGTAGGTGTACACAGTTTTAAAAAAAAGTATTAAGCGAGAGGCAAGATAAAGAAAAAAGTTATTGCTAAAAGGTAAACCTTCACGCCCTTGCCAAAATTCAGTGTTGCGTCAGTTCTGACTCAATAATTCTGCAGCAGGAAACTATCTAGATCCTAGACCACTAGTGAAATTTGTGAACATTTCATGCCCGTAAAAATGTACGCTTTTAAAGTACATGTACATGTAAGTGAGTGTACCTCAACGCCTTTCTTGCAGAAATAGCAGACATCTGAAAGCTCGAATTCTCTCCTGAATGTATCAAAGGACCTGTTGTAACGCAGTCCCTGAGCCTCTGCCTTGATTCCATCAGCCAGGTGCCTGGGAGAGTCCTTGTGAATTAAACTGGTCCCTGGGAAAAGGTCAAAGATCAGAGAGGTGAACAATTTTAATCAGTGAAGATGAGTGGCCCTGTGGGGGAGGGGAGGGGGGGGGGGGGCAGAGCATATCAGTGAGCACTTCAGCTCTGAAAGGCTCTAAAAGAGTTCTGGGGGGGGGAAAACAGCTCTGGTAAAATGTACTGTACATATGCATAGCTACAAATCCAAAAAGAGTCACTTTGAACATAAAAGCAGTTACACTGCAACCTATACAAGTTTGTATAAATTATTGACCAGTATACTCTCTTAATCTCTCTGCAGTTTAATTATAGATTTAATATCTTTATATGATGTCTTTTATCATTTTCAATAAATACTACACAGAATATGGACAGGCTCATTCTAAATTGACATCTGAATTAAATTGTTTACATGTACCAATGTATTTAAAGCCTGAGTCAAAACGTTTAAACGACGGATAAACGACGGATAAACGACGGCATTCATTAAAACCATTAGCATTTCTCGCTCCGTTTAACCGTTATTTTCGTGCAGTTTGTTACATGTGTATTGTTTTTGTTTTTGAGACTTTATTGCCGATATGGAACTCCTAAATTAAGAATTATTGACAAGACTTTGTTGCCGAAACGGAGAACGGAAAATAATATATTGGTGAGACTTCATTGCCGATACGGAACTGCTAAATTAATAACTATTGGCGGGACTTCATTGCAAATAGATACGGAGATCTGAAAACATTATGTCTTCATCAAAATGACTGAATACTCTAGAATTTACACACCTGTAAAAATATGTGTATTTTCAAAACGGTTAAACAAAAACATTTAACGGTTTAACGTTTAGCACAAAAACCGTAATGATTCAGGCTTAATCTGTATTTAAATGAACACAGCGACCTTCACAATAATACAGGTCAAAAGTAACATGGTAGATGTCTTTTAATAAATCACTTTATCAATCAGTTAGGCAAACACTGATATCATCTACACTTCAATTACATGAACAGTAGTAGGGTTAAAGTCAACTTTATCTATTTTGTTGATACAGTTGATGATACATGTACAAAGTACAATGCAGAACAAGGTTCATTGACATTTAGATACATATTCACTAACAAATCTAGTTGCATGGCTTTTCTCACATACCGGTACACATGGGCGTAGATCTGTAATTGATACCTATTATTCAGGGGGGGGGGGGATGATCTATTCATTCATCCCCCCCTGAACAATAGGTATTACGTAAGGATTGACGCCCATGCCGGTACATGTAGTATAATTATACTATTTTTAAAAACAGTGCCAAGATGGAATAAAATGGCAGAAAGGCTTGAAGTGGGATTCTTCATCCCCCCTTGAACAATAGGTATTACGTAAGGATTGACGCCCATGCCGGTACATGTAGTATATTTCTACTATTTTTAAAAACAGTGCCAAGATGGAATAAAATGGCAGAAAGGCTTGAAGTGGGATTCTTCATCCCCCCTGAACAATAGGTATTACGGAAGGATTGACGCCCATGCCGGTACATGTAGTATAATTCTACTATTTTTAAAAACAGTGCCAAGATGGAATAAAATGACAGAAAGGCTTGAAGTGGGATTCTTCATGATGTCTGTAACCATGATCATGTACATGTACAATGTAAAGCTCTGTGGTACCAAGGTTCAAAATACACAAAATTGTCCACCAAACGTCTCAATAAAATCATTTAAAAGGAAATACTATACATGTACATGTAAATACCCACTGTGAACAGGTGGTCCATTTGACAGGATTTCAGTCCCCCGCCCCTACCCCCATGGGCCCCATCCCCTCTCCATATTCATGAAGTCTGTCAAAAAGTGTAAAATTGTAAATGAAATATTCTCTTTAGGCCTGAGTCAGTACAGTCAGTCACACTGAATCCCGACAGTCACCATTGGGTCACCCGTTTTTCGTTTTTGGAAACCAACGCTCCGATAAAAATAATGAAATATTATATGTAAGAAATTGCAGTATTGCACACCACTAAAATTTATCCACCTTAAAACTTAAAGGGCAAGTCCACTCCAAAAATAACTTACATTCGAGAGAAGCAGAAAAATATATACAGGTATCTTTAAAATAAGAGAAAATATTTATTTGTCTTTAAATTTTTTTGATCGGTATGTTGTAAAATGTGAAGAAGAATTTTTTAGAAAGCCGTTTTATTAATTTCACATTAATGTTTTTTAAACCTGATTTATTCATCCTGCATGAATCAAAATGGCGGCTCCAATGTTGTCTTTCTATTTTTGCCCCCGTTTTTAACATTTTTTTTTGCATTTAAAATCGCCAATCATTGTAGAAAATAATGTCAAATGGGAGAATATACCGATCTGAGCCGAGGTATGCATACACACGTACAATGTACATTGTATGTTGATTTATTTGATTGATAAAAAAGGTCACTTTTGAGGGGCATACTGATGATAAGTGCTATTTATAGAGGCAAGTGACAGATCCTGCTAGCTGATTTCGGGACACCGGTTCCCGTGCGGTGCAAGGATGTCGGGACCCCGGTTTATAAAAGTCCCGACATGACTCCGGCCTTATTTTCACATGGATGCACTTTTCATTTCATTTACATGTTTAATAAGGTAGAGTGTACATGTATATGCAGAATTAAACAAGTAAACAGAACAAAAGACCTGCAAAGATTGAGTGAATGTACAAATACTAAGAAAAATGAAAATATGACTAATTATTGATTGAATTGGTTTATTGTCCCTTTAAAACACTGACCATGCAGTTCAAGGGCTGAAACTGTTCAATTTTAAAAGTAAAATAAACCAAAAATCATGATAAACATGAAGAAGAACCAGTTATCCATCATGATGTCGAAATAAACATTTTCACTTGTTTATGTGTCAGTATACATTGTACAATGTACATGTACATACATGTACAAGTATATGTTGCATATTTTTGCATAAACATACTGTACATGTATGCCTCTTACTAAACACCATCAGCCTATATGACTACTACATGTAGTACTGGATATGAACAGGTGCCAATGGACATGACATTGTGACTGACTTTGAAGGATGTGACTGACTACATTCAAACTCGGGGGTGTTTCACAAAGATCCTAAGTTGAACTTATCTCTAAGTTGGACTTAAAATTATGGAAAGCCGTTAGCGTCTATGAAATTATTTTGTAAAAGTTTTTTTGTACAGGCATAAAATGTTGATTCAAATCATTCTTATTATCTATTATCAAGGAGATTTCATGTTCTTGATGTGGAATTTATCCAACGTCTAAAATACTTGAATTTTCGCTTTCGAATATATTTCATTTTAAAGCTACAAATGCCTCTCCATAATAATTAAGTCTAACTTAGAGATAAGTTCAACTGAGGATCTTTGTGAAACACCCCCCTGGTTCATGATGTGAGTGACAGTTCACCAATTCTTCCCTGGTATTTAACGCAATGTCTGACTTGCACATAATGTATATTTTATGCATCATTGGCACTGGACGCACAAAATGGAACGTAAAATTGTGTGAACACAAATGTCATGTCATTCACAGAGAGAGAGAGAGAGAGAGAGAGAGAGAGGGGAGAAAAGAAAGATAGAAAAAGAGGAGGGAATAAAGAGAGAGAGAGAGCAAGAGAGAGAAAGAGAGAGAGAAAGAGAGAGCAGAGAGAGAAAGAGAGAGAGAGAAAAGAGAGAGAGAGAGAAAAGAGAGAAAAGAGAGAGAAAAGAGAGAGAAGAGAGAGAAAAGAGAGAGAAGAGAGAGAAAAGAGAAAGAAAAAGAAAGAGAGAAAGAGAAAGAGAAAGAGAGAAAGAGAGAGAAAAGAGAAAAGACAGAGAGGAAAGAGATGGCAAGGTCACAACATATATATAAAATATTGACTTAATATTTCTGCATATTTTTAAACCATTGTGTCTACATGTACATACATGTACATGTAAGCAGCAAGTTTAAAGCTGTATGGCAAGTTAAAGCTGTACGTCAGCATAAATATTCACTGTCAAACGGCCTTGTTGCCTTTTGGGTTTTATAATTTAGGCCTACTGTATGACAGTTACATCACTTGTAATGTATACACCTCCTCCATCATTACACAGGGCTTTCACTGAACTTCATTCTTGGTTGCCAGCCGGGCTCCAGTTTTTTAGGTTGCCAAATGGCAGTTTAGGTGGTCACAGTGAACAGTTGAAAAGATACAGAAATAATTATTTTGGGGGCTCCATATCCAATTTTTTGAAATTTTTCGGGGGCTACTTTTTCAACTTCCTGGGGCTCCTTTTTCTATTTCGGGGCTACTCTTTTCAAGGGTATTTTTTCATTAATTCATAAAAGGATACAATTTGTTGAGTTTATACAGTATGCTTACTGGCTTATATATCTTTGATTAAGGTTTCACGCTACGTGCTTCTTATTTACCAATTAATTACCCATTCAAAAAAAAGAATTTATCTAGTTACATGTAAATAAATAAGTTTCAATGCATTGAATATATGAGTCAGAGTATGGACTGTGTTAAACTACCATCTGATTTTCTTGTGAAAAATTCAATTTGAAAAATGATTAACAAAATTCAGTAAAGATGGTCAGAAAAATCACAACCTAACCTTTGCGCCAATCATGATGGAAATAGATTGCAATTTTGAGTTCCGCGATGGCCTACAAATGCATGAAGTCTAACTGTTATAACGAATCGTCTAGTTACAGCTAATGCACCATCAAAAGTCAAACAAAATCGACCGCCAGAAACTTGGTCCCTACGCTCCGTTTCGCACCCATGTAAATTTACGGGTTTTTACATACGCACAGAGATGCCAACCACTTGACACAAAAAAACAGACTCAGTATCCTAAAAAAAAAATCAGATTTTGGAGAGAAAAATCAGATTTTCACGAAAACTCGACACTACCACTGGCGTGTAGTAAAATTTCAGAAAAAAGTTATACTGGTAAGACCGGTCAAGTAAAATGTTTGCTCTTTCATTAAAATTTAATGAGAAAATTGTAAAGCAAAGTTTGTGTTGGGATTGCGGGGATTTACTTGTACATGTTTCTATGCGAATTCCGCGTTTTTTTTATGGGATTCATGGGTTTTTATCCTCTTTTTTTTGTTGAAAGATGAAAAATCATATTTTAAGAGGTGATATTGTATTATCGTATTTCACTCTAATTATCGTACTCAATACGTTTTAATCGTACTGGTTGGCATCTCTGTACGCACGATTGAGTTATTTAGAACCGAATTTGTGTATACGATTTTAATCGGTTTATGGTTTATACCACTGGGGAATTTTTTGGTCGTCAGCTGGGCACCCAAGACGGGATTTTTAGGTTGCCCGGTGGTGTTTTAGTTGGTCAATGGCTTAGAGACATTGTAAAAGCGCTATACAAAAGTGGAATATTATTATTATATATGTTGTAGAATCCATTTGGTCTTACCGTTTTTTGTAAGGCGTGTCTGAGGGTTTTCTTCAGGGAGATCAACTTCTTTCACTTCATCTGGAGGCTCAGAGTGCTGATGGCCAATTCCAATTTTTGCTTTCCAAACTGCATATAAACCAGAAAAGCATGTTTCAAAGTACAGGTTTACAAGTTACAATTTCCTTCTTCAGCATCATGTACATGTAATTTTCATTGCAAC
>JAVYIG010010998.1:30794-64474 GCA_035222895.1 Strongylocentrotus droebachiensis
CTTTTACTTTGAACAATATTTCCAATATCATTTTTGATTGATTTCATTTCTATTTAATACATGCTATTCTTCTGTTAGTTTGCAAAGCAATCAAGCTCCACAATAATGACATCAGTGAGTAATTGTGTACATGTACAGTTAACAACTAAAGTATTCATACCCATACCAAGTTATGTAATTTTTTTTAAAGATAAAGTTGAGTTCCGGTCATGCGATTGCATTCTGTAAAATTGCATAATGTAAAATAAACAGTGTGGAATCGATCAGAAAAGGTTGATCATCTAGATTAGAATATAAGTATTGGTGTGTACTGCAAGGTTCTGGAATCATCAAAATGATGAGAAATTTGGCTGTAAAGTTACAAGCAATGTACACAGAAAGATGTATATGGCACTACACGAACATGTGGCATAAAAATCCGTCCCAATTTTTATGGTGTTACATGACACATTTAGAATATTAAGGCATTTGAAGAGCCATGTTTTTCAGGGAACATTTTTTATCTGACGTTCTTCCACCCTTGCATGATAAGAATGATAACGCTCACAAATTATTTTTCACCTCTTCCCAGAGCACAACCTTCTCTTTAAAGTATGTGAAAAATTGATTTGCCCTGATTTGTTTTTCTTGAGAATGTGATGTACATGTATCAAGGCTTACAGTGTACATCTAAAATTATTTAAAGGTACATGTATAGACCAGTTTTAGAAACCCCCCCCCCCTCTCAAAAAATGAAATGGAAGCTCTTATTACCAATCATGTGAAAGAATATGTTTTGACTAAATACGTGATGATACAAATTTGGCCGGGAAACCGCCTACTAATTGATATATTTGGTAAATTATTATAACTATCCAGACTGGATAGATATCGCGTAATCCCATATACATATTTCTGTGTACAGTGCTTGTAACTTTACCAAGACTGGGCCAAATTTCTTATAATTTTGATGATTCAAGAACCTTGCAGTACACACCAATACTTATATGCTAGATGATCAACCTTCTCTGATCGATTCCACACCGTTTCTTTCACAATGCAATCGCATGACCAGAACTGGTCTATACCTTTAACAAAGGCCCTAACTCGGCCAGTCCACCTTTCATTCTTGCGTAACGAAAAACACACAAATTTACAAGGGGTATGAATAATTTAGTTTTTAACTGTACATGTAATTTAGAAATTGTTGTGTGTGTGGTATGAAGTCATTTACTTTAAGTATTATTTTGTGTTATACCCCTCCCCCCAAATGAGAGAAACATACATGTACAACATGAGAACAGCACACTATACATGTAAATGTAGCTTTTGTTATTTCATTTTTTTTTATAGCTTTTACAGTATACACTCCAATTACCCTTTTCATTTTTGTTTTTGTTTCTTTGTTGATGTTTTCCCCTTTTAAAAATTTGTTTACCTACATGTAGTATAGCTACATGTACAGGCATTTTGTGAGTAGAGAATCATGAGAATTGCATGATCTAGTATGAGCAGTACAGTATGTACAGTAAGTAATGCACAGCTATAACTTTATTGGCACAAGTTTTTGTTTGATTTTTTTTAATTTTTTAAACCCTTTTTCCTTGCCAGTTATATACCAACACATTTTTATGGCACTGTATATGATGGATATTTGATGTTGCAAATTATATACATGTATAGTGTACCCTGTTTGTTATTGTGCATAAATTAGCTTTAGTGTTTGTTCAATTTGTTATATATTTTGTAATACCTTCATAGCAATACAATCCAGGATGACAAATGTGTTTCTGTGAATACACAAATCTCTAATTTCCAATAATGTTTTTGCATTAATTAACAGTTTTGATTATTAATGAAAATTGATGACGAATTAATACGAATGAGAACAAAGTTATTTTGAAAAATGAATAAATAAATAGCCCTGAAATAAAAGTGCAATGAATATTGATAGATACTAATTGACAGGATTTGTTGGAAACCTTAGCTTTTTGTAAATGATCATTCAAATGAATTGCTGTATTTATGCTCAAGAATGCACATGGTCCACAAATTGTACGAAAGCAGTGAAAAAAATACACGGCTCGGGGCGAATTACATTGTAGCCCCCGAAATGCCCAAAAGAGAGCCCCCAAAAGTCATAAAAGAGCCCCAAAATTTGCCTAGAGTTCAATGCAAAACAAATTAAAGAGTGTTATTTTCATGCAAGCAAGCTTGAAAAGTAGCCCCCAAAATTTGGTACGAAAATCAAATTAATCATTTTGTTATGTATTGTTGCGTACATGTACAGATTAATTAGCTCGTCTCCCTATCATTTGGTGACATGTAGCTGGAAGTTACTTATAGTTTTTGAAATATTTCCATAAAATTTTCAATGAACTCCATCAAACTCTGCCCACCCCCCCCCCCCCCCCCCCCCCCCCAACCCCCCTCCTCCAAGAAAGAAGACAATTTCATTTATCAATCATATTGGCTTCTTTACCATAGAAGTAATGGAATATAAACTGAAGGATAGTTCATCTCAAGACTGTAAGGTCATTGGACTACCGGTAATGTTACTTCTGAAGTGTTAAAATGAAGATATCCAACAACACCAACATTGTGTTGCAATGAAAATTACATGTACATGATGCTGAAGAAGGAAATTGTAACTTGTAAACCTGTACTTTGAAACATGCTTTTCTGGTTTATATGCAGTTTGGAAAGCAAAAATTGGAATTGGCCATCCAGCACTCTGAGCCTCCAGATGAAGTGAAAGAAGTTGATCTCCCTGAAGAAAACCCTCAGACACGCCTTACAAAAAAACGGTAAGACCAAATGGATTCTACAACATATATAATAATAATATTCCACTTTTGTATAGCGCTTTTACAATGTCTCTAAGCCATTGACCAACTAAAACACCACCGGGCAACCTAAAAATCCCGTCTTGGGTGCCCAGCTGACAACCAAAAAATTCCCCAGTGGTATAAACCATAAACCGATTAAAATCGTATACACAAATTCGGTTCTAAATAACTCAATCGTGCGTACAGAGATGCCAACCAGTACGATTAAAACGTATTGAGTACGATAATTAGAGTGAAATACGATAATACGATATCACCTCTTAAAATATGATTTTTCATCTTTCAACAAAAAAAAGAGGATAAAAACCATGAATCCCATAAAAAAAACGCGGAATCGCATAGAAACATGTACAAGTAAATCCCCGCAATCCCAACACAAACTTTGCTTTACAATTTTCTCATTAAATTTTAATGAAAGAGCAAACATTTTACTTGACCGGTCTTACCAGTATAACTTTTTTCTGAAATTTTACTACACGCCAGTGGTACACTGTAGTGTCGAGTTTTCGTGAAAATCTGATTTTTCTCTCCAAAATCTGATTTTTTTTTTAGGATACTGAGTCTGTTTTTTTGTGTCAAGTGGTTGGCATCTCTGTGCGTATGTAAAAACCTGTAAATTTACATGGGTGCGAAACGGAGCGTAGGGACCAAGTTTCTGGCGGTCGATTTTGTTTGACTTTTGATGGTGCATTAGCTGTAACTAGACGATTCGTTAAACAGTTAGACTTCATGCATTTGTAGGCCATCGCGGAACTCAAAATTGCAATCTATTTCCATCATGATTGGCGCAAAGGTTAGGTTGTGATTTTTCTGACCATCTTTACTGAATTTTGTTAATCATTTTTCAAAGTGAATTTTTCACAAGAAAATCAGATGGTAGTTTAACACAGTCCATACTCTGACTCATATATTCAATGCATTGAAACTTATTTATTTACATGTAACTAGATAAATTCTTTTTTTGAATGGGTAATTAATTGGTAAATAAGAAGCACGTAGCGTGAAACCTTAATCAAAGATATATAAGCCAGTAAGCATACTGTATAAACTCAACAAATTGTATCCTTTTATGAATTAATGAAAAAATAACCCTTGGAAAGAGTAGCCCCCGAAATAGAAAAAGGAGCCCCCGAAAGTTGAAAAAGTAGCCCCCGAAAAATTTCAAAAAATTGGATATGGAGCCCCCAAAATAATTATTTCTGTATCTTTTCAACTTGCCCGGCTGGCAACCAAGAATGAAGTTCAGTGAAAGCCCTGTGTAACGATGGAGGAGGTGTATACATTACAAGTGATGTAACTGTCATACAGTAGGCCTAAATTATAAAACCCAAAAGGCAACAAGGCCGTTTGACAGTGAATATTTATGCTGATGTACAGCTTTAACTTGCCATACAGCTTTAAACTTGCCATTATCAATGGATACTGAGTTTGCTGCTTACATGTACATGTACAGTATGTACATGTAGACACAATGGTTTTAAAATATGCAGAAATATTAAGTCAATATTTTATATATGTTGTGACCTTGCTATCTCTTTCCTCTCTGTCTTTTCTCTCTCTTTCTCTCTTTCTCTCTCTCTCTCTTTCTCTCTCTCTCTCTTTCTCTCTCTCTCTCTCTCTTTCTCTCTTTCTTTTTCTTTCTCTTTTCTCTCTCTTCTCTCTCTTTTCTCTCTCTTCTCTCTCTTTTCTCTCTCTTTCTCTCTTTCTCTCTCTCTTTCTCTCTTTTTTTTTCTTTCTCTTTTCTCTCTCTCTTTCTCTCTCTGCTCTCTCTTTCTCTCTCTCTTTCTCTCTCTTGCTCTCTCTCTCTCTTTATTCCCTCCTCTTTTTCTATCTTTCTTTTCTCCCCTCTCTCTCTCTCTCTCTCTCTCTCTCTCTCTCTCCTCTCTCTCTCTCTCTCTCTCTATATGTGTGTGAATGACATGACATGTGTTTACACAATTTTACGTTCCATTATGTGCGTCCAGTGCCAATGATGCATAAAATGTTCATTATGTGCAAGTCAGACGTTGCGTTTAATACCAGGGAAGAATTTGTGAACTGTCACTCACATCATGAACCAGGGGGTACGTGTTTCACAAAGATCCTCAGTCGAACTTATCTCTTAGTTAGACTTAATTATTATGGAGAGGCATTTGTAGCTTTAAAATGAAATCTATTTGAAAGCAAAAATTCAAGTATTTTTAGACGTTGGATAAATTCCACATCAAGAACATGAAATCTCCTTGATAATAGATAATAAGAATGATTTGAATCAACATTTTATGCCTGTACAAAAAACTTTTACAAAATAATTTCATAGACGCTAACGGCTTTCCATAATTTTTAAGTCCAACTTAGAGATAAGTTCAACTTCGGATCTTTGTGAAACACCCCCAAGTTTGAATGTAGTCAGTCACATCCTTCAAAGTCAGTCACAATGTCATGTCCATTGGCACCCTGTTCATATCCAGTACTACATGTAGTAGTCATATAGGCTGATGGTGTTTAGTAAGAGGCATACATGTACAGTATGTTTATGCAAAAATATGCAACATATACATGTACATGTATGTACATGTACATTGTACAATGTATACTGACACATAAACAAGTGAAAATGTTTATTTCGACATCATGATGGATAACTGGTTCTTCTTCATGTTTATCATGATTTTTGGTTTATTTTACTTTTAAAATTGAACAGTTTCAGCCCTTGAACTGCATGGTCAGTGTTTTAAAGGGACAATAAACCAATTCAATCAATAATTAGTCATATTTTCATTTTTCTTAGTATTTGTACATTCACTCAATCTTTGCAGGTCTTTTGTTCTGTTTACTTGTTTAATTCTGCATATACATGTACACTCTACCTTATTAAACATGTAAATGAAATGAAAAGTGCATCCATGTGAAAATAAGGCCGGAGTCATGTCGGGACTTTTATAAACCGGGTCCCGACATCCTTGCACCGCACGGGAACCGGTGTCCCGAAATCAGCTAGCAGGATCTGTCACTTGCCTCTATAAATAGCACTTATCATCAGTATGCCCCTCAAAAGTGACCTTTTTTATCAATCAAATAAATCAACATACAATGTACATTGTACGTGTGTATGCATACCTCGGCTCAGATCGGTATATTCTCCCATTTGACATTATTTTCTACAATGATTGGCGATGTTAAATGCAAAAAAAAATGTTAAAAACGGGGGCAAAAATAGAAAGACAACATTGGAGCCGCCATTTTGATTCATGCAGGATGAATAAATCAGGTTTAAAAAACATTAATGTGAAATTAATAAAACGGCTTTCTAAAAAATTCTTCTTCACATTTTACAACATACCGATCAAAAAAATTTAAAGACAAATAAATATTTTCTCTTATTTTAAAGATACCTGTATATATTTTTCTGCTTCTCTCGAATGTAAGTTATTTTTGGAGTGGACTTGCCCTTTAAGTTTTAAGGTGGATAAATTTTAGTGGTGTGCAATACTGCAATTTCTTACATGTAATATTTCATTATTTTTATCGGAGCGTTGGTTTCCAAAAACGAAAAACGGGACCCAATGGTGACTGTCGGGATTCAGTGTGACTGACTGTACTGACTCAGGCCTAATGAGAATATTTCATTTACAATTTTACACTTTTTGACAGACTTCATGAATATGGAGAGGGGATGGGGCCCATGGGGGTAGGGGCGGGGGACTGAAATCCTGTCAAATGGACCACCTGTTCACAGTGGGTATTTACATGTACATGTATAGTATTTCCTTTTAAATGATTTTATTGAGACGTTTGGTGGACAATTTTGTGTATTTTGAACCTTGGTACCACAGAGCTTTACATTGTACATGTACATGATCATGGTTACAGACATCATGAAGAATCCCACTTCAAGCCTTTCTGTCATTTTATTCCATCTTGGCACTGTTTTTAAAAATAGTAGAATTATACTACATGTACCGGCATGGGCGTCAATCCTTACGTAATACCTATTGTTCAGGGGGGGATGAAGAATCCCACTTCAAGCCTTTCTGCCATTTTATTCCATCTTGGCACTGTTTTTAAAAATAGTAGAAATATACTACATGTACCGGCATGGGCGTCAATCCTTACGTAATACCTATTGTTCAGGGGGGGATGAAGAATCCCACTTCAAGCCTTTCTGCCATTTTATTCCATCTTGGCACTGTTTTTAAAAATAGTATAATTATACTACATGTACCGGCATGGGCGTCAATCCTTACGTAATACCTATTGTTCAGGGGGGGGATGAATGAATAGATCATCCCCCCCCCCCTGAATAATAGGTATCAATTACAGATCTACGCCCATGTGTACCGGTATGTGAGAAAAGCCATGCAACTAGATTTGTTAGTGAATATGTATCTAAATGTCAATGAACCTTGTTCTGCATTGTACTTTGTACATGTATCATCAACTGTATCAACAAAATAGATAAAGTTGACTTTAACCCTACTACTGTTCATGTAATTGAAGTGTAGATGATATCAGTGTTTGCCTAACTGATTGATAAAGTGATTTATTAAAAGACATCTACCATGTTACTTTTGACCTGTATTATTGTGAAGGTCGCTGTGTTCATTTAAATACAGATTAAGCCTGAATCATTACGGTTTTTGTGCTAAACGTTAAACCGTTAAATGTTTTTGTTTAACCGTTTTGAAAATACACATATTTTTACAGGTGTGTAAATTCTAGAGTATTCAGTCATTTTGATGAAGACATAATGTTTTCAGATCTCCGTATCTATTTGCAATGAAGTCCCGCCAATAGTTATTAATTTAGCAGTTCCGTATCGGCAATGAAGTCTCACCAATATATTATTTTCCGTTCTCCGTTTCGGCAACAAAGTCTTGTCAATAATTCTTAATTTAGGAGTTCCATATCGGCAATAAAGTCTCAAAAACAAAAACAATACACATGTAACAAACTGCACGAAAATAACGGTTAAACGGAGCGAGAAATGCTAATGGTTTTAATGAATGCCGTCGTTTATCCGTCGTTTAAACGTTTTGACTCAGGCTTTAAATACATTGGTACATGTAAACAATTTAATTCAGATGTCAATTTAGAATGAGCCTGTCCATATTCTGTGTAGTATTTATTGAAAATGATAAAAGACATCATATAAAGATATTAAATCTATAATTAAACTGCAGAGAGATTAAGAGAGTATACTGGTCAATAATTTATACAAACTTGTATAGGTTGCAGTGTAACTGCTTTTATGTTCAAAGTGACTCTTTTTGGATTTGTAGCTATGCATATGTACAGTACATTTTACCAGAGCTGTTTCCCCCCCCCCCCCCAGAACTCTTTTAGAGCCTTTCAGAGCTGAAGTGCTCACTGATATGCTCTGCCCCCCCCCCCCCCCTCCCCTCCCCCACAGGGCCACTCATCTTCACTGATTAAAATTGTTCACCTCTCTGATCTTTGACCTTTTCCCAGGGACCAGTGTAATTCACAAGGACTCTCCCAGGCACCTGGCTGATGGAATCAAGGCAGAGGCTCAGGGACTGCGCTACAACAGGTCCTTTGATACATTCAGGAGAGAATTCGAGCTTTCAGATGTCTGCTATTTCTGCAAGAAAGGCGTTGAGGTACGCTCACTTACTTTAAAAGCGTACACTTTTACGGGCATGAAATGTTCACAAATTTCACTAGTGGAGGAAAGTAACATGAACTTGGGGAAGAAATTGAAATTCATGAAATTTCACTGTACAACAAATCGATAGGGATAATTATCCCTATCAGCCAACAATCAATTTGCTAATTGGAGATTTAGATTGATTTTATACATGTACGTGTAGTGATCTGACTGATCGTTACATCATTGTAAGGCCTCAAAAAAAAAGATGTTGTATTGCCCTTTAGGTTCCAAAACATGGTTGGTCGGAAACCTTTTTTTAAATAATTTAAAATAATTTTGTACTCCCTCTTTGGGCTGATATTTTTCAGTTTTGAATGCTTTAATACATTTTTTCTTCTAAAAAATGGTTTAAAAAAAAACTCTGACTCTCCTGTAAGATCTCCATCTGGAGGTGAATAGTATAAATAAGAAACATACATTTTCCATGCCAATTCTATAGTAACTGTATTTGGCTCTTGAAGTCTTGTTATAGATCTTCTGCATACAATACCCATTGCCTGTATACATTTTGTATGGGGCTATGCAAGGGACCTAATTAGTTTGCAAGTTAAGGAATAAGTGGAATAACATGTGTAGAAGAGAATTGAAAAATGATTGTTTCATACATTAATTTCCTGTTTCATGCTTCTTGGCTGGGATGATTGCATTTAAAGGAATGTGAAAATTGTGAGGATCTTCAAAATGTAAGAAACATGTTGCATAGTCGGTTAATGCAATTTTCGAAGTCATTATGGAAATTACATTGTAGGTCTGTTACCTATGACATGCACACTTTATATCTTATTTTGCAACTTGATTTTTGTTCTTCTTTCTATGTGTATTTTATCATACTTGTTGTGATTTGTGTAATAGATAACAAGTTATTTTGTTTCTGTTTTACCTGGTAATATCCATAGAAAGGCCATAAAAGAGTAAATGTGCAGGAATAGAATTTTTTTGATTTGTCTAAATGACGGTCAGTACACGCAAGGTTCGTGTTTTTATCAATTTGTCATATTCTGCATCCTACAGCTTTTGACAAATACAAATACAGATATGAGTTTAATCATGAACATCATAATCAGTATATAACCTGCATGGTGTTTTAAAATCATCTGACATGCATCATACCGGTGTGTAGGCTCAGTCAGTAGAGCGTCCGCTTCACAACCGGGAGGTCGTGGGTTCGAACCCCGGCCGCGTCATACCAAAAGACGTTAAAAGACGGGAGTTGCTGCTACCTTGTTTGGCGTTCAACAATAAGGGATAGAGCAATGTCGATCTGGCGCTGCTCAGTGGCTGCCGGGCTCACGATCAATTGGGCAAAAAGAATTTCCATTTTTGGTTTAACTTAATAAAATTTGGAGTGGACTTTAAAAGATTATTATTATTATTTACATGTACATCCTCATTATAAAGCCTTGCTTTTTTTCTTTCATGTTTGTAGGCAATCTGTGATGATGAAGTTACAAAAAGATTCTCTGCTGAGGGTAAGTGTTATTGTAACAAAAACATTTATAGCAATTACCTCTATATGAAGACCTCATTTTAGATACTTATCGATTCTACGAAACATTACTGCTTATTGAGTCCTGCATCAAAGGGAATCGTTGAATTGAAAATCACCTACAAACATGTACAAAATTTTAATTAAAAAAAACACAAACAAAAAAACACTGACTTTTGTTTCATTTATAGGAAATCTAGAATTAAATGAGGGAGGGGGTCGACACCAGGGCCGGTATTCAATTTGATAGTTAGCAACTTAGCATGAGTAAGAAATTTACTAAGTAAATGGCTATGCTAAGAAATTTACTTATCTCGTATTCAAATGGTATTTTAGACTTATACTTATGTAAGACAAAATCTAAGTAAAATACTAACTGATAAGCATTGTGACATCACACGGTCAATCAAGAGTAATGCGCATTTAATGCGTTGCAATAAATATGCGCAGATATAATTGTCCGTAAGTTATAATACTGCTTAAGAAACCCATATGCCTGCCAATCAAGACCTCCAAATAATTGGCTTAAGTCTGGTAGGGAGCTGTCTTAAATTTAGGGTAAAATATTTACATGTTGCCAAAAGTTTGAATTGAATACCAAAGTTGGCCAAGTACATGTATTTCATCTAAGCCAAAAAACAAAGCAAAATACTCATATTTCTGACATAAGTTTTGAATTGAATACTGTCTCAGATTTAAGTACATGTACCTGTATATGTTTCATAGAGATGGCACGTGTACCAAATGTTGGCTTAAACAGTCCGTTGCCAGTTAAGAAGGTCAACCATAGTGGGAAAAGAGTTCAATTCAGTCTCAGTTTCAGCCCTGTAGAATCATGCCAAATTTCTTGCTTTCCCCGAGCAGTTTTACAGGAACTTGTGTGCACAAATAGGAGTAGCGCAGTATTTTATTTTTTCTCTTTCTTCAATGAATTATCTAGAATTGGGTTCCTGGAACCTTTTGACCAGAACAAGTATGAGATACCAGTATTTAAGGTAAGAAAAACTTTGAGTTCTAGGGCATTGATTGCTCTCTTGGTTTCTATTGAATAATAATAAATAATAATGTATTATTGTTTAAACAAATTCAAAGATCTGTTGGTTGTTACGGGAAGTTGCTTTATTTTCTGTAGCCTTTGACATATGAATGATGGTGGTGGTTATTTTACTTGACCGCTAAGAAAGCATAAATGCTTGTAAGTAAGCAACCAGACGGCCGACGGCTTTAGGTCCTCTCTGAGGGACCTGGTAATGAGGATTAATGCCTCACCAAAGGGCACTGACTAGCGCATCGACTTGGTTTCGAACCCGGGTCTCCGGATTACGAGACCACTGCTCTAACCACTGAGCTATCGCGCCTCCTATCTTCCGTGGCTCTTCATTGCTCCATTAATACCGGTACAATAGTACACGGACTGAAACATGAAACTATCTTATTTGTACGAAATGTATATCAATAAATGCAATTATCCTGTATATCAAATGAATCATTTGTCTTTGTTTCTCTTTATAATAAACCTATTAAGCACACACTGCATAATGCATCTGTTTGACCTTCCTCCCACACTGTGCAGGTGTAAGTTGTGCTTTTATTTAAAGGTGTTTTTATACAAAGTCATGCATGAAATTCAATTCAATTCAATTCTATTCTGCTTTATTGTAAATAAAAACATGCTGAATAAAAAGTCCAGAGTCTCATACAAAGAGGCTTAATTTTATCAGACCCACATAAATATACCAGGGGGGTGTTTCACGGTTAGCACGTGTCCCAAATGACCCTGAATATCCACAGATCTTCAAAACATGAAGAGGTCCCACTTTGTACATTTTGAAATAAATACTTCTACAGTGATGGAGGTGCTACATAATACATTGTAGCCTTTGTTTCCCCTTTTCAAAGAATACTTCCACCTGTATATCTTGGAGTGCACTGATTGTGCATTAATGAGTAATGATTACCGGTACATAACTTTCATGAGCACGTATCCAGTCTCTGTGTATTTCACAATTTGGTCTGCAATGACCTTTATCTGCTCATGCATGCTCAGACTGCAACCGTACGTGAACTGGTTTATTTCATACACATGCCATGTGTGGGCAACACATCTAGGTTAACTATTCCATGTTTGATTGTAAATAAGAGCATGTCTTGCATTGCCCTTGTGATCTATATTCGCATTGAGCGTACGTGTTTGCATGATATGCCCAACGTCAGCAAATGCTTATGATAAATCCAGGTCCTTTTGTATAAATAATGCATGAAGCTCCTGGAATGAGGCAAGGACACCTACATACAGTTTTATTAAGGGTAAACATAAATTACATGCAAATGTGGGCACTCATGCCATGCATCATGCTATGATTGTGAATCTAGTATTTGGAGAGAGAGAGAGGGAGAGAGAGAGGGAGAGGGAGAGGGATGGATGAAGTGTTTTGGATATCAAAGGTCATCTGTCAATATCGTTGTCAATGTCATTTTGCAATATCATTGTCAATGTCATTGTCAAGGTCATTGGCCAATTGTACATGTACCCTGTACATCATTCAAAGGATATATACTGTGCACTGTAAACTGTATCTAGCAGTCGTCAATACATTGGCAATCTGTCTAACATGTGCAGTATACTTGTCTTGTGATATCAGGGGGGTGTTTCATAAAGCTGTTCGTAAAGTTACGCATGACTTTATGAACGACTTGTATATGAAGTGCCAGATAGGATGCCCAAAGTTTTTTCTGATATTTTCAATAACCTCAATTCAATTATGGCAAAAATATATTTTGCATTAAAAATGTTTGTTATCATAAGAATGTTAAACTACATCTGCACAGTTCAACTTTAGTTGATGTATTTAATAATTATTGAGCATCCCATTTGGCTTTTCATATACAAGTCGTTCGTAAAGTCATGCGTCACTTTACGAACAGCTTTGTGAAACACCAGGGGGGTGTTTCACAAAGATCCTAAGTTGAACTTATCTCTAAGTTGGACTTAAAAATTATGGAAAGCATCTTTGAAAATATTTTGTAAAAGTTATTTTGAAAGGCATAAAATGTTGATTCAAATCCTTCATATTTTCTATCATCAAGGAGATTTCATGTTCTGGATGTGGAATTTATAAAAAGTCTAAAATACTTGAATTTCTGCTTTTGAATATATTTCATTTTAAGGCTCCAATGGCTGTCCATAATTTTTAAGTCCAACTTAGTGTTAAGTTCTACTTAGGATCTTTGTGAAACCCCCCAGCTTCATGAAGACTATACCTTGATCTCCCTAAGCTCAAGGAACCACATTAAAATGGACAGAAGTCAAATGAAAATCATACCTTGAATATGTAAATGTACTTGTATTGTACTTGTGTTGTGAAAAACAATTGACCAACTCAGTTTTCCAAGTTGAATACCGGTAAGTTGTATCATAAGATGATGACGTGGATCCTAATCAAATGATATGATTGGTTGAAAGCGTGCACGTGACTAGCCATTTATTTTGCCAAACGCGTAATTTGGATAATGACCGGTCATTATCCAATTCTAATGAATGGTCATTAGTAAAATCATGTTATAAATCATCATTTTATAAACCAAATAAAACATAATCTTATAAAACAAATAATACACATCGTTTGTTCGGGCATCAGTAAAATTACCCACACTCGGTACCTTCAAAACAGTTAGACTGTTCCAAAGGTACTTTGTGTGGTTAATTCTTAAAAACGCCCTCACTGCTGTGTACTATTTGTATATTAATGAACCTGTGTTGCTCTTTTTTTCCCTGTCTTTTCAACAATCATAGACCTGTGTTCTTGCAGTGATTGTATATATACTCGATTGAATCTTTACAATCAGCTTGTTATTCTGTCTCTCCCTCATCTAGTGTTCGTCTGACAGTGCTCTGGTTTATTGGCTGTGTCTTCCGCTATTGCTTTTTGCTCCCTCTCAGGTGAGTGAGTATGGGAGAAACCTTCAGTTATCCTGTTGAATGTGTAGATTCTTATGTAAACGGGGGAGAAAGAGAGAGAGAAAGAGAGAGAGAGAGAGAGAGAGCACCCAAATTCCTAACCCTAGGACTCTGCAGGATCAGTAGTGATTCCTGAGGGGTTTGGGAAGGGGACTCGAGGAGGGGGTTTGGGGAGGGGGCTCGGGGAGGGGGCTCGGGGAGGGGGCTCGGGAGGGGGCTCAGCCTCTCCTCCCTCTGGCACATGTAGAAAGTGAATACAACAACCCAAAAGCACCCCTCCCCCAACAAAAATGATTCTCCTAGAACCACTACTGTAAAGGATAGGTACCCTAGAACACCAATATGGTGCACTTTCTCTCATGTACATATTAGAATCAGCATTTTGATAATAATAATAATCCGCTTTTACATAGCGCTTAATACAGCGCTTGATACATGTAACAGCTGGTAAATTTTATGAAGCGTAGATGACAGCCATTTCCTTGATCAGAAACTTTAATATGTATTGCAAAAGTTCATATTTTGATGTTTTGGGGGCAATTGTGATTAATTATTTTGATGTATAAATTTTTCATGATTCCCAACCGCTCTTAAAATGTGTGAAGCTTCAAGCATTTTGTAAAATTTGTTGTTTGACAGTAAGTACCCTTGAGAATTTAACACTTAAACTTCATTTTTATATGTACTCTATATTTTTCTATCATCTTGAACACATGCCTTTGCTGATAAACGCTTCATGAATACTCAGTATAGTCATTCGTAGGCAAAATTTGAAACATTTATATTTATATTTTTTTCTGGGGGATCCACAAACTACAAGCACTGCTTTTTAGTGGACCCCCCCCCCCCCCCCCCCCCCCATTTCCTCAGAAATTAAGAATTTCTTGTAATAATTTTATTATGTGCAAAGTTTATTTGTATAGTTTCTTGAAAAAATTAATTATGTATGTTATAAAATGTAATATCTTTGTTTACCTTTCTGTTGGAAATGAAATAAATATGAATATGAATATGAATATGAATTATCAATACCTTGATTTGTGTTTAAATTCCTTTAGATTGGCAGTCCTGACCATAGCTATCACATACCTGGTGGCGTCCGGAGCCTTTCTGGGGTACTTTCCAAATTGGAAGTAAGTGGAATAAGCCAGTCTGTCGCAAAAGAAGCCATTTTGCAGTGCAATAATCAAGTTTAGTATTAGAATAAGCCGGTCCGTAGTGGAATAAGCTAGTTCAATTTGTTAAACTCTGATGAATTATTACACTTAACTATATTTCTGTTAGGAACTCTATCGGTCAATTAAGAATTCACAACTAAATGGTCTCAAAAATACACTCTCAATGTAAGGTCTATCTGGATTTAATGGTAAATTACAGCTGCCCAATATGCTAGATTGCTCTGAGCTATTTTTTGAGATATTCCATCAAAGATATAAGGTTGGAGCTACACTTGGGTTTTAAAAGATAAAGTTAAATTCTGGTCCTGTGATTGCATTGTGAAAGAAACGGTGTGGAATCGATCAGAAAAAGTTGGATCCTGTAGCATATAAGTATTGGTGTGTACTGCAAGGTCCTGGAATCGTCAAAATGGTGAAATTTGGCCCAGTCTTGTAACATGCACTGTACACAGAAAGATGTATACAGGACTTCACAAAATGTGGTTCTCATCTTTTGATCTGCTACATGTCATATTATAACTTAGAATATTAAGGCATTTGAAGAGCCATGCTTTTCAGGGAATATTTTCTCGCTGATGTTCTTCCACACTTGCATAATAACAATGGAAACGCTCTCAAATTATTGTTCACCTTCTCTTTAAGTTCAAGTTTAGAGTTATTTTGTTATTCTTATTATTTGGTCCAGGTTTGACATAGGGAACTCTGTAGACTGCAGAGCAATTGTTACAGAGTGTAACACTAACCTGTTTCTTTTTTTCTTTTTTTTCTTTCTTTATTTGGACAAGACATTGCCCTCCGCCTGCCGGATGGAGGGTTTTTAGGCTGTTTTTTTGTTGGTTTTTCACACTTTTATTTTTTTGTCTAGGTTTGACATTGGGAACTCTGTCAACTGCAGAGCAATTGTCACAGGAGCATATTTTGTTGAACCATTTGAACTTTCTTTCACATAGCCTGCAAACTGTATATCATTAACTCTCATAATTTTACACAGAGCTAACGCCCTTCTGGCTCCGAACAGACAATATACAGGTATATATATTTATGTGTAAGCTTTGAATGAATTGACTGAAGTTCTATATTGCTTTCTTCCACAGAATCAAGAAAGTTCTGAACAAGTACATCAGCTTGACTGTGTACAGGATAGCATGTAGGAGTTTCTCTGCTCTCATCACCTATCATAACAAGTAAGGTTCTGGGGGGGGGGGGGCATTTCACAAAACTTGTCATCAGTGACAAATTACAGTTTTTGTTATAAGCTACTGAAATCCTTGCTTCTGATTGGTTATCAGCAGATTTGTCACTGATTTTTGTCATTTGTCATTGAAAAAAGGCTTTGGAAACGGGTCCCTGGTGTATCTTTTTCATAAAACTTATTATCAATAAAAAAAAAAGTTACAATAACTGTTAAAAGCTACTGAAATTGTGGCATTTGATTGGCTGAGGTCAAATTTGTCATAGAAATTTTATTTATTGTTATTGATAACAATTTTTATGAAACAGGGCCCAGATGTATCAAATGATACTATTCATCATCATCATCATCATCATCATCATCATCATCATCATCATCATCATCATCATCATCATCATCATCATCATCATCATCATCATCATCATCATCATCATCATCATCATCATCACCACCACCACCACCATCACCATCACATCATCATCACCACCATCACATCATCATCATCTTAATCATCATCATCAATTATGTCATCATTTTCATCATCATCATTATCATCAATATCATCATAATTATCATCATCATCATCCTAATTATCATCATCATCATTGTCATCATCATCATCATCATTATCATCATCGTCATCATCACCATCATTACCATCATCATCATTATCATCATCATTACCATCATCATCATCATCATTATCATCATCATTACCATCATCATCATCATCATCATCATCATCATCATCATCATCATCATCATAATCATAATGATCATAATAACAGCTACATTTATAGTGTACATATATCTATCCCAGGGGATGGTAAAGGTGCCTACAAAGTATTCATATACTGGGTTTAGCCAAGCTGCCATAAAGCCTTTAACCCTTACTGTACTGGGGGGGGGGGGCCTCCCTTTTTGGAGATTGCGCCACAACCGCTTGGAATTTTAAATTGTCATTTCATGACTTTTTTCCCTCAAGTCTTAAGCACATTTTGATACCATTTTCGTTGAAATCGAGTATACATGTACCTGTAAAATGTTACATGTACGTCACAATTAGTATGCGCATGTCATCAAAAAGTGTTATAATTGCATATATTCATGTACAAGCAGAAATGTTAATACAGGTTTAGATGTATTTCTTCTCGTAAGACAGAATCAATTAAAGATTAATGTCTTGCCAATCAACATTTGGCAATGGCTAAAATTCAAACTGGGATCAGTAGATCCATATTCTGAAACTATAGAATACTGATACAGACTGATCTTACAGTTTACCCACAACCTGTGCAGTTCCCAAAATACATGTTCTCTACTGTTGCACACCCCAGGCATCATATTAAAACTAAAATAACATCAGAATATCAAGCATTTGTATGTGCAGCCTTCAACTTTTGGAATGACTTAGCATTAGAATTGGGGAAATGAGCACCATTAAATACTTTTAAATTTAGAGAAAAAAAAACATTAGCACATTTTTTCATGTACTGTTCATAATAGATTTAAACATACTACATTTAGGAAGTCTTGCAGTGCAATATATTTCTGCACATTATGAATATACTACAGTCAAACCTGCTTTAGCAACCACCTGTATAGAAAGACCACCTGTCTACAAAGACCACATTTTTTTGTTTCCCTTGAAAATGGTTTCTCATTGAAACATGTACTATAGATAGAACCTGTACATAAAGACCACCTTTCTATAAAGAAATTTGTTCTTGTCTCCCTTGGGTGGTCTTTAAAGACAGGTTTCACTGTATTATCCTTATTTTAATCAATACCCGGAATTGACCCTCTCTTTCAATCTCTTTGTTGCAGGGATAATCGAGCCAAGGGAGGAGGAATCTGCGTGGCCAATCACACCTCACCGATAGACGTCCTCATATTATCAAGTGACAACTGCTATGCTTTTGTAAGGGTCTCCAATATACCATTTTCGTAATGCAATCAAATTTAATGTACAAATCTTTGTTAAGTGCTTTTTTATTATGTTTTCTAGTTGTCCGTCCGTACCTCCGTTTGTCTGTACGTCCTGTTCTCGTGTTGTTATATGCATTTTTGTTTTTATTTGTCTGAATAAATGTACGATTCAGCCTTGGCTGTGAGACAGATTTTGAATAAATATACCATTATTTAAAACTCATTGTTAGAACTCTTGTGAGTAATGTGCCGCTGGGTTCCATATCCTCAAACTGCTGGCGAACAGAGCAACAAGACCAAGCTCTGTAATTATTAGGATCTCTGTCCAGTAGTGCCGTGTTTGTGCCATCAACCTGGATCGACCACATCAATTAATTCATATATATATATAATATTATTTCCCCGTAACATGAGAGTAATACTAATCGCTTCATTCTTTTAATTAAATGTAATGTTAATTGTTATTGTATAATTGTGTTAAGTGGGGGCACGCTACAAGAGTCCTATCTCGCACCCCGGGGCAACGTGTCTGACACGGCCCGTTGTAGCAACTACTCCAATGATCAAGATACTAATCTTGACCTATTAAAGGGGACACGAATGAACGAATGATTTATAAAAATGAATTCTACCCTCTGCCTGCAGATTGGTCAGAAGCATACCAAGTTCTTAGGCATCATCCAGCAAGCCATGAGCTGGTCTGGGATGGATCACATCTGGTTTGAGAGATCAGAGATGAGGGACAGGAAAAATGTTACGCAAACGTGAGTATGATCACAAAGATTTGTTACCATAATTAACGGTGTATAAACCGCACCTTTTTGCCGCCGAAAAAAATTCAAAGTCGGGGGTGCGGTTTATACACGGTACACCAAAAAAAAAAAAAAATGAAAGTTCCATCTGGCGCTATGCCTGGAAATGTCTCCCAGCTCAGTAATCGGTGTGTTGACTCACCACTAGGAAACTAGAACAACACTCAAATTTGTCTGTCATCTTGGTTTGAAAGTAATCTTTCTGATAGATCTCAATATCTAGTTTATAATAATAATTCCTACACACGGCGTACCACAAGGTTCTATCCTAGGTCCCCTACTGTTTTTGTAATTTACATTAATGATCTTACACATTCAGCTGCACCTCGCAGTTAAATGAAAGGCCTTCCCGCGTGGGTTTCTTAACACGGACCTGGCTTGCTGCCGACAACAAAAAAAGTCAGCCAATTTTTTTTTATTTTTTTTAAGGGCAAAAAAGAGGGGTGCGGTTAATACACAAGGGCGGTTTATACAACGTTAATTACGGTACTTTTAATAGTAATACATGGGGGGTGTTTCACAAATATCCTAACTTGAACTTACCTCTAAGTTGGACTTAAAAATTATGGAGAGCCATTTGTAGCCTTAAAATAAAATATATTCATAAGTAAAAATTCAATTATCATAGATTTTTTATAAATTCCACTTAAGGAACATGAAATCTCCTTGATAATGAAAAATATGAATGATTTGAATCACCATTTTATGCCTTTTAAAATAACTTTTACAAAATATTTTCAATGATGCTAACGGCTTTCCATATTTGTTAAGTCCAACTTAGAGATAAGTTCAACTTAGGATCTTTGTGAAACACCCCCATGGTGTTGATCCCAAAAAGGTCATTCAAAGGTTTCCTCACAGTGGAAATTTCTGGGCTCCCACATTGCTTATCGCCATCTGGTCTACAACCAGTTCGTCTACTACCCAATTGGTTTATTCCCATATGGTCTACATCCAGCCCGTCTACTATCCACATGGTCTAAAAATCATCTGGTCTATTCACCATTTAGGCTAATAGTCATATAGGAATAGACTGATTAGGTGTTAGGCGAACTGGTTGTAAATCGAACAGTAATTCACCTCCTACATCGCCAGAATGAAAATGATTTTTTTTTTTTTGCGGGGCGACTGATCATGACACCAGCCATTCTAGCTCACAATTAGTAATAACCCAACTTATATATTGTAGAACAGTCAAACCTGCTTTAGTGACCACCTGTCTACAAAGGCCATTTTTTGTGTTTCCCTTGGGAGGTCGCTATAGACAGGTTTGACTGTAGTTTGCATTGTGGGTAGACCCCGGTTCATTCCATTTTGCTATCCAACTCTGTGTACCAGTGAGAGCACCCTTTGTATCGCTCCTTGGAATGTTCTGCTCTACTTTGTTTCCTTGTGTCTATTCTGATGTTAATAATAATAATAATAATAATTTTCAGTTTTTATATAGCGCTTATTAGAATCACCAAGCGCTTCCAAACTTGGAGATTATTACCCCGGCTTTAGCTGTGCTGCCATTACGGCGCTCTAGCATGTCAAAGAATTAATTCCTGCCACGTAACCTGTTACGCTCTTGTAATGTTCAGTTATGATAATGTTTAAGATTTATGCTGTATCATTTTCTTATTTTTTATGTATTACCGTATGTTACATTTCATGCATTTATGTGTGCAGGACTTTAGAGGATAACAATGTCAAAATCACAGATCAGACCACCCTCTGTAAAACAGACAAATAAATTATTTTAAACAAAGTTCAATGTAACCTGATTTGGTACACATGTTGCGTTTTTTCCTATATCATACAGGTTAAAAGAACATGTAGAAGATGCTTCCAAAATGCCAATGCTGATTTTCCCAGAAGGTAAAGTTGATGTAACATCTAACAAACTCTGCAGGATTTAGCTCTCTATTCAGAGCGATTTTTATTTGTATTAAAGGTACTATGTCCTCTTTGCAGGCCAAAAGAATGAATTCCAACGGCATTTGAAAGACAATACTAATTTAGAACTTCCCTCAAAATGAAAGGGCTTGAAAATGGCGTTTAGTGGAAAAATAACAAACTTTAGTTGTCAAATCAACTTAAGTGATTGCTATCGCCTAAGTAATAGTCTGATTTTCAGACCCTTTTATCGAATGGTTGTACGTTTTGTGCTGCACAAATATTCAATCATTTAAATTTTAGCCAATTTTAAAAATAGTGGGTTATTAATTTAGACAAATGCTCATGTACTTGTTACTGCTCATTTTAGTTTATACATGTTATTACCAAAAACAAAAATATGTCAGTCAGTCACTCAATGGTGTCCGTCAGTGAAGTCTAGAAGGTAAAACAGGTTTCCTTGCATAATTTGAATACTAGGACAATGCTAATGTTTAAATTTCACAGATGGGACAAACATGACATATCCATAATCCTGCAAAGTTCTACAGAATTTGATGTTGGCTGCAAAAGGGACATAGTATCTTTAAGTTCTGTGTGTGTGTTTGTGTGTGTTCAGAATGTCTTGATCTTAAGCAATGGGGGCATCAAAATACTCAATCATTTCTTCCAGCATAAACAAGTTAAAACATCTTGAGAAATAAAGATATATTAACAAGGGATTTGATATTGGAATTATTTTTTGAATGAAAATAAGGTGGTTTGATGTTCATGTTCTTGCCTTTTTATTATAGGAGATGTTGATGAATCAGTTTGTCTTTAAATCATTCCCCAATTATTGACATACTTGGCCTGAATATTTAGCTTCCACTAACAATGCAAAACATCAATTTGAATAAAAACACAATAATATTGGAAGTATGATGAGATGATATCATACATATTCCTCTTGTTATTATTCATGCATTTCACACTTCTACTTTATACTGACCCCCTTTCCTCCCCTTCTCTTTAAAAAAACAAAAACAGGAACATGTATCAATAACACATCAGTTATGATGTTCAAGAAAGGCAGCTTCGAAATCGGAGGCAGGATATACCCAGCTGCAATAAAGGTACTGTTGCTATGTTGTGAAACAAAACAAAAACACTTTCAGTGCACAGTCTAGGGAAGTGGAAAGAGTTTGGCAAAATGAGGCCCCACTGTTTGGTTTAAATAAGTGGTTTCATATGTCTTAAAGGGACTTGGTAACATTGTTCAGATGAGAGGAAGTAGTGCTAAGGTAGTGACTTCAATGCTAGATGTACACTGAAAATTTTAGTGAAACTGACCATTATTAATGATACAAATTAGGAAAAATTGATCTGATCAATTTTCTTAATTCTCCCAATTATATTATTACAATTTAATTACATTTTAGGTGAATGTAAATTATCACAAAGCAATAAATTGGCTCTACATAATAGTCCAGACATTTAAGTGTTGAAAGATTTTTAATAGCCCGTTTTATGTCTTTTTTTCATGGAAAACGGTTGGCAAAATTCAAAAATGGTTGAGAGAATTTACTATTAATCACTGTTAGAGGGTGTTGCACAGTGACGCCTTCAAAGAAAACCATAGATATCTTTGTGGTTTGAGAATTTGTTCAGGATTTTTTGCTGTAAGTAACATTTTATTCAAAACTTAAGCAATTTGTTTTCATCAACCTTCAACAATGTTACAGAGTCACTTTAAGAAATGCCAGCACACTCATCAAGAAACAGTATACAAGTGATGAACACAAGATACATTGTGAGGTTTTCTTCCCTTCAGGACGTTTCTTATTAATTATTATTAGAAGTATTTCTTTATTGAAACCAAAACTAGAGGTTGGATTTCAAATACAAATGAAAACAATACTTACAGATAGATAACAATGGTAGAAATAATGTACACAAAGTCAAAGAAACTGTAGAGACTGATACATGAACATATGAATAACAATGTACTACGATCAAATTATTACACATTATCAATAAGCTTATATTGTTGTATGTGATAAATAACGTAAATCAACAGATTTACTCGCAGGTAGTTACATCATTTGAACCTGTATCAATTGTTCTTAAATGTAGAGGAATGTGTACTGTAAGCTTGGATATATATTTGCATGTCTCTCAAATTAATGGACAACATTAATGAATTAAATATTAAAAATCCAGTTATCATGTTACAAATGTTGTAAGGTAGGTGGATAGATATGAATTCAATACTCTCAACTTTGCCATTGCTGTTGGTGATTTGAATCACTTGGATGTTGGTACATGTATTTAATCTTTTATTCTGGGACAAGGAAAGGGTATTGGAGGACTCAGGAAGCGCAATGGCTTTAATAGTGGAAGTGCAGTGGTCTCATAAACGAGAGGTCCCGGGCTCAAAACCAATTCAATGCACTCGTGCCCTTTGGTTTGGCATCAATCCTCGTTACCAAGTCCCTCGGAGAGGACTTAAAGCCGTCGATCCCCTGGTTGCTTAATATACTAGCATATACATGCTTTCTTAGCAGTCGGGTAAAACCAATCATCAACCATCCATTGTTTTCTATTTAAATTTCAACATTTGCTCATACTTTGTGGAGTTTAATATCATGGAACAATATTTCTATCCAGATAAATAATGAAAAGGAGGCACCATGATTTAACAAAAAATTAACATGATTTCTCATGAAATCATGTTAATGTTTGTTTTCAAACAAATTGGCAGCATAAAGATTAATGTTTGTCCATTGTTTTCTGATTGCAGTATGATCCTCGCTTCGGTGATGCTTTCTGGAATAGCTCTCGTTACTCCATGGTGCGCTACTTGCTGATGATGATGACCAGTTGGGCGCTGGTTGTTGACGTTTGGTACCTACCGCCAATGGATAGATTAGTAAGTGGAATTTATATTCACAAGAATCCAATTGTTTGATCAGCTTTTCTTTATAGAGTGTATGAAATAATTTTGTGAAACCGTGAATTTGGCCTATATTCTCAATTCTTGATGATGATGATGATTACAAGTTGGGCACTAGTTGTGGATGTGTGATACCTACTGCCCATTGACAGATTAGCTTTTCATTTATTGTTTATGCACAAATTTGTCAAACTATTTAGTGAACTTGTTGAGGAAACTTTTCTTAAATAGGTAGATGTCAAATAACCATCTAAGATTTAGTCAATGAATGAGGAGACCTAGTAAAAGAAGTTTCGTAGTCGAGTGATTTAAGCACTTTACTTGAAATTCAGAGGTCGTGGTTCGATCCCCGATACGGCACTAATGTCCCTTGGCAAGGCATTAATCTTCATTTGCCACACTCGACCCAGGTGAGGTTAATGGGTACCAGGCAGGAATTAATTCCTTGAAATACTGGAGCGCTGTAATGGCAGCTAGGTTAAGCCAGGGTAATAATTAATGCGCCTCGGAATAGAATATCTTGATAGACAGGGCTATACAAATGCCTATAATTATTATTATTTATTATTAAAACTTCATGAATATGGGCCCTTGTTTGTTACATGTTTTGAACTCGTTAATTTCATCTTTAACCTTGAAAAGGGTGAGATACGTTGGTTGTCTCACCCTTGAGGAGGGGTGGTTACTGTTACTGCCCCCTCCCCTTTAATGTATGATTTGTAAGGCGCAAATTCCACATGATATCAAATTCTTAGGGCACAGTGAAGTTAATGTTATAGTTTCTTGTATGTGATATTGTTCTTTAGGGGGATGTTGAGTGTAGAATTTAATTTCATTCTGATTTTGTCTTTTCTTTGCATGCAGGAGAATGAGTCTAATTAATAAATTGTCATTTTTATGTTTGTTTGTTTCAGTTTTGTTTTATGATTGGGGTGGGTTTTATTGGGGGGGGGGGGGGGGGTTAATTAAAGAAGTAATTCATTTTGTACTTGTTTCATCTTTTATTTATTGTGCAAGATAACAAGCCTGCAGTGGAAAATGAAGTTATTATTGTCTGTGTGTTCTTTGTTGTTGTTTTGGGGAGTTGTTTAAAGATAAAGTTGAGTTCTGGTCTTGCGATTGCATTTTGAAAGAAAAGGTGTGGAACGGATTAGAAAAAGTTGATCATGTAGCATGTAAGTATTGGTGTGTACTGCAAGGTTCTGGAGTCGTCAAAATCATAATAAATTTGGCCCAGTCTTGGTAAAGTTACAAGCACTGTACACAGAAAGATGTATATGGGACTACACAAATGATGTCGGGGCTAGTTACCTTGATTTTCTTATCTTTCTATGCTCATTACTCAGCCAGTGTACATTTTCTACCAAAATTGTTTGGCAAATGACATTTATTTGTAATCTTGAACATTCAGTGTAAGTTTCGTTTGATTCTGTGAGAATTCATTTTTCTTCTTTTACCAGAACTCATGTTTATCTTCAAGTACTGAACTAATTTTGTGTGTTTTGTCATTTGATATATTTGTGCAGGTGGACGAGTCTGCAGTTGAATTTGCTAACAGGGTAAAAGCAGCGATAGCCAAGCAAGGAGGTTTACTTGACCTTGTCTGGTAGGTGAACATCTTTTTTAAAGGGATTGGGTAACTTTGTCTCAGATTCTGAAACAAAATCCTGGTTTTAGCTCATGCTGCAATGATAATTATAAACCTTCAGGTCAGTCAGGAACCCCATGAAATGTACAATCTGATCGCCTGTCTGATTATCAAGATATTTATGATTGGAAATAAAAATTTAAAAATTTGTTTTCCTAATGGTTTTCATAACACTAGAGTCTATTGGAGAACATGAGTATGGTAAAACCGGTCACTCAAAGATTTTTACTTTTTTGAGGCACTTGATGATCATTTTGAAGCGCAATTTTTTAGGACTTCAATATTACAGTACTTAATACACCAGTTTACGGTTGTGTGCGCCATTTTGAACAAAGCCAATGACCTAGAGGTCATGGATTTATGCGTAAATTAAGATTGCGCCCATGCAAATTATGATGACATCACTTGCCTGCGTGCTGCGTTTTGAGCGCACATAATCATTTGCATGGGCGCAATCTTAATTTACGCACAAATACCACTGACCTCGGGTCATTGGCTTTGTTTCACAGCCAATGACCCGAGGTCAACTGTCTGCGCATGCGCACTGATACAACCGTAAACTGGTGTATTGTGGAAAATTATGTAAAAGTAATTTTGTGTGTTGAACAATGGGGAGAGTTGTCTTACACCACACCGCAGTGACATTACCAAGATCCACTTTTTTCACGTCACTTGTGATCAGTAATTTTATCTTTTAAATATTCATCATTTTCTTAATGCTTGTCTGATTCTGTCCATCTTATGCCATCTGTTTCTCAGATGTGTTTTTTTGTTGTTGTTGCTCCCATTTAAAGTAACTTGCCATGAACATTGGATTGCTCTTCAATGGTCATTTTACCCTCACTGATAGCAAACTTTTTACATTTCTTGTCATGAGGTAATATCTGCTTTATAGATATGGTCGTTTGTTTAAAACTCTGCCCTCACGAATAGAGGACTTTCCAGAAATATGAATTTGTATTAAATTTACTTGTTATTTTGTTTCCATGGTAACAGGGATGGCCAGTTGAAGCGGATGAGTGTAAAGCAGGAGTACCGAGAGAAGGAGCAGGAGGAGTACAGCAAGCTCCTCAAGGCAGATTAGACCAGCATCCCTCCCTAACACAGGTCCAGGATCGTATTATTGGACCTAATGTGAGTCTGGTCCAGGACTTTTAATTGATCTTCTGCATGTCTGGTCCAGGACTTATGATTGGTCTAAACAGTAGAGTCTACTGAGAGTCTGGTCCGGGACTTATAATTGATCTTCTGCAAGTCTTGTCCAGGACTTATAAATGGTCTTCTGCAAGTCTGTTCCAGGACTTATGATTGGTCTAAACAGTTGACTCTACTGAGAGTCTGGTCCGGGACTTATCGTTAGTCAACTGTGGTTCTGTTCCAGGACTTATCATTGGTCTACTGTGAGTCTATTCTACTCTAAGTCTTTGGATGTAGAGGTGCCTATCCATGAATGTCTAGTTAAGTACATTATTTAAACTGGGATTGGTTCTTAGACTAGTTGAACCGAGTCTGGTGATATACGCATGTTTCCATTGCTGAAATCTTAAAAGCCATCAACTCATGTAGTTTATGTCTGATCTACCGTATTTGCCGGCGTAAAGGCCGCAGTATTTTTGGAAGAGAAAATATCAAAAATTTGGGGTGCGTCCTATGCGGCGAAAGAGTAAAAAAAAAAAAAAAAAAAGTAAGTCAAAACCAGCACGAATTTGCACATATGGGACTAGATCTACGAACGGTACAATAACTATACCACTATGGTACAGGACATTTCCACACATCTTACCGACAATTTTATCTTGCATTGTTGACATGAAGACGAAAATAAACTTCCAAAAACAACATCTGCCGATAGATCTTGATCTAAGTTCGTGCCAATGCATTGCAAAAGTAAAAGAAGGGCCCGTTTAACGGAGCTGCCGCGAAGCATCCAGCATGCGAAGACGCTATTTTGAATCCATTTCAATACACAAGAGAGAGGCGCAATGTATACATCACAGAAAACTACATATGCTAGCACCAGTGCGGGGTGGCCGAGCGGTCTAAGGCAGTGATTTTAGTCACATCAACATTTGTACGCAAGAGATCAAATCCCGACTTCGACAAAAAGTTTTTTTTTTATTTTTATTTTTATTTTTTTATATGTACAAATCGGGGATGCGGCCTATACGGCGCTGCGGCCTTATCGCCGGCAAATACGGTAGTAGTTTTTTTAATTACTGCATAAATTCTCGGTAGGAACCTCTGTTCTTGGATAGGGACACTGATTACATTTTTTTTTAAAGTTTGAGATATAATGCCATGGTTGTAAGGCAGGATTTCTGAATTTTGTCTGTAGTATGTAAAATTGTAGAAAGATGAACTGAATGAATTTGGGGTTGAGGGTAACGGGTAAATTTAAGGAGAATGAAAGTAAAAAAATAATTATTGTGCATTTGAAAAAAATATGATATCAGTCATTTGAAATCACTAAGAAAATCTCAGATCTTGTGTTCAATATCATATGAACTATGGCCCAACAGCTAAGAACTGGCAAGTTGCAACTCTAACAACAGAGCAAATGAGGGAAAATTGATTGATTAGGATGGCTCTTGGCATGTCATAAGATTTCAGTCGAGTAATCTACCGAAGTAAATTACAAGTGTTCTACATTAGCATGTGCGGGCAAGTATTAGAAAGCTTGAAATACTTAATTTTAGAAAGTACACAGCCCCTTTAAAAAAAAGAGAATTCTAAAAAAGAAATAGTTCCAGGGACTTATGAGTGGTTTTAAGCTGCTGGGTCGCAAATTTATATAAGAATTAACTTCTTGTGAGTACTTGGTTGACTTTGCATATTAATTTTGTTTACTTTTCAATCCTCTGTACGTACAGAATATTGTATATTTTGGTTGATACCTCTAACATGATAGCACCATGCTTGATGGAGGTGACTTGAATATGTTTATGGAGAGATATTTACAAAGCTTCAGAAATATTCTTTTACTTTGTACATACTGTTATGTTGTATAATTCTTCATTAGCTCAAATTATCTAGAAAGTAGTGATATCCAGATATGATGTCAGAATTATGTTGTAGAAACATTCCTGGTATTTTTTTCATTTTTGTCAACATCGTTGTGTATTAAAGCAAGAATAGCTCTTTATCTAGCTTTGCAATAACACATTTCACTTTTCCTTTTTGCATGTACTTTAGAGGGATACTTAAAAATACTGCAAACACTAATTCAATCACTTTGGTATAATTTTGGTTTACGCTATGCATATTTTCAAAAATCAAATGCTCTAATTTTCCCTGTTGTGAATATCAGGAACTGTTCTCCATTTTCGTTTCTTGTATGAAATGTATTAACAGTAAATCCATCTTTTTCTCTATGCAGTATTTCAAAGCTAGTTTGCTTTCACACACCATTATGAATAAGTAATTCACTACTTTTTATACGTGTACTTTATCTAGTGAAAGTGTTCAATTCTCTCTTTTTCTCATCTTTACTTCCTAACATGTTTATAATGCTATATTTTGTATTGGAAAGGAAAACAAGGTATATTAAGCGGTGGAACAAAAACAGTTGGATGAATTTAGATAAGGGATCCAATAGGCAATCTATGATATGTTGTCTGAGGATAATTATTCAAGTAGTAGTTTCTTTGACTTCTCCCAACTGATAATTTTACAAGCTCTGAAAAGTATGCTATTTCTCTTAATATGTGTTGGTATTGTTCTTAAAGCAAATTCATTAAAAACAGGCACCACAGTTTATTGATGCCTATCTGTACAAGGCCGCCTGGGCATTTAGTGATTAAGCACTCAAGAAGAATGGTAATATATTGACAGAATTACTGAAATATTATCATAACAACCGACAGTAATTATGTGTGTGATTAGTGTTACAACTTTGTAAAAACTATGTAAAAAGACAAATGAAGCACCAAATTTCAGCAATGAGATTTGTAAAAATATTTTGTTTATGAGAAATGTCAGTTGATATGAGTTTCAAGTTTTGTAATGAAAATCTATGGAAGTGCGATTGCTTTATACAGGCAATGTGCTTGGACAGCTGTGTATTATGAATGTATTAAACAGCATTGTACTGTAATGATTAGGAACTCTACTCAAATCATACTCCAGTTGGCTTTAAAAAAAAATTAATTTACTGAACTCGACTTGGGATTGAGTCAAAGGTAACTTGAACCTTGTTGACTCCATAAAAGTTACAGTTGTATTGGTATTGACTGAACTCAGGGCCCAATTAAACAGACGGTAGACAGCTTTTTGAGCTGGGTCTACTCAACAGGAGTCTAGTGCAACTAGAACCATTTGGTCTTGACTCGAGCCAAACTCAATTAAGCGCAACGTTGAACCTGACTAGAGAGACTCTTCTCAGCCTTTTGAGCTGGATATACTCAACAGGAGTCTAGTGCAACTAGAACCATTTGGTCTTGACTCGAGCCAAACTCAATTAAGCATAAACGCAACGTTGAACCTGACTAGAGAGACTCTTATCAGCTTTTTTGAGCTGACTAAACTCAACTTGAAAGTAGAGTCATGGGACACTTGAGTCACAGCTGCAGGAGAGTCAACTTTCATCTCAGAATCTAGTCAGCCTTTCTTCTTGTATAGCCGACTCAACTTGACTAGGGACTATACTTGACTAGGGACTCAACTTGACTAGGGACTATACTAATGTGTACTTGAGCAACACAGGCAGGTGTCACTGATTAGAGAGTCAATCTGACTTGCTTGATTCAACTTGGATACTGGAATTGTGTACATAATTACAAATATGAATTACAAGTAAGCATTTGTATTTTGTATAGAATTGAATAAATCATGGGCCTGCTGTGTCAAAGATTATATGAATGCATAATTGATGAACAGGATAAAATCTTTTCCATTGGAATGTAAACAAGTTGTAGGATTGTAAATAATCTATTTTTGGTGTACTCTCGGTTAAGGGTAGTAGAATTTTTGAGGATTATGTATGAAATTAACAAAAGGTTTGCCATATATTTGAAATATTATTTTATTCATAGGATATTGAGTTTATTAACAGTGTGATTATCACTCATGTAACTTGCCATGCTAAGTTTAACAGAGTAAAACGAGTATTTAGTGCCCTGGTGTGTTTCTGTACATATTGGATAATTAATGAAATAGACAAATTATGTATCGTGAAGTAACAAGTAACAACTTTTGCTGTCAGAGCAAAGTATAACCAAAACATGGTGAAATAAAACAAAATATCAGGTTATGAGATAAAGCTAAAGTATAGTTGTTAGGAAGGAGATACATGTATTTGTATTGAACAATATTTTGGATAAGCATTGAAGACCTTTGCATAATATCTTAAATGTAGAGTCTATTACTTTTGTAGCAATTTTTTTCCTTGAAGGTCCAAATAGACCTTTTGGCCTAAAAAAAGACTCACGTGATATACAAGACTATTTATAGTATTGGCAAGATTAACAATGTTAAAGAATGTTTGGTGTATGTGTTTATCTGTCGTAAAGGGAAGAAATCTAAAGAAGCCATTAACTTGAAAACCACTAACTTGAAAACCACAAAATCATTAAAATACTTGATAGGGGCTCATGGCTTACCGATGAAACCAAATGCTGCTTTCTGTGGTAGGCAGATGATATAGTTATCACATCTTATGTCCTTTGGTATTACGAAGAAGAACACATTGCAGCCATTTTTATTTCCTTTCATGGACTGAATTTCAGGGGACTTACCAATACTGTGTTTAAAACGGCTGAAGTGAGCTGGGCTTTAAACTACCAAAACACAACATAAAATAATACATGTAGATTAACTCTTTAACTGCTGTGCTGTGGATTGAAATCCTCCACTGGGACACTGTTCTGGAGTATTTTTTACACTCATGTTGTGAGTGTGGCAAAGGTTAACCATGGCAGCCCAGTGTTGTTTCCATTTGTCGAACCAAGCTGGTAAAGGGCAAGTATGATAGGTCAAATGATGCTTGGATGATTTACATGATCTTTATAAGTATATTACAGAGCTTTAAAACCTGGTGTTGATTTTTCGAATGGATTTTGGTTTTATTTGAAGATTTTTGTTTAAGATGCATTAATATTTGTGTAACCATGATTCAGACATTATTTGCAGCTTATCATGCTGTGTAATTTTTGTTTGCCATTAAAGTGTGTGTGCCATTATCATCATTGTTTTCGTTCATTTTTGCCCATGCTGTGGGCTTGGACGTTCCATTTCCATGATGGCTTATCTCCAAGCTGCCCAGTCTTCAGCATTTAGGGCTACCTTGGTGAGACCAGGGGAGTGTTTCACAAAGACTAAGATAAACTTTAATTTGGACTTAACCATGGCAGGCCATTCATGCCACTGGTTGCTCTCTCCATTGGTCTGTCGATTATGATCTATAGATAATATTTTTTCCTTCAATAAGAAACTATAAAAACAAAATGAAATTCTGTAGATTTGTGACGATGATTGGTATGTCCCTTGAGAAACCAATGCCAGTACATGATGAGAGAAAATTATGGCATGAATAGCCTGCCATAGTTAAGTCGAACTTAAAGTCGATCTTAGTCTTTGTGAAACACCCCCCTGATGCTCTCATATCTTTATGCCTCTCCTTCTAGGTTTTGCGAGGTCTGCCACAGGGATTTGTGTGTATTCAAACTTTAATTTCCAGTCATTGGCAGATCTTAAGCTATGGTCACAAATCAGAGCAGCGACCGGCCGATCAGTAGCCTGCTCGGTCGCTGCTGGAATTAGGCATCGCCCAGCGATTAGGTCGGTGCCCGGGCGGCGACCGCCCAGGCACCGAGCGTATTTTGGGCGGCGAGTGAAAAGTGAGCAGGCGCCGCCCAAATTTTAACTGCTCGCTAAAACTTCAGCGGCGACCGAGCGATGACCTAAAAACGAGCGGTGCCTGGGCGGCCGCCGCTCGGTGGCCGGGCAGCCGCCGGGCAGAATTGGTTAAAAACTCGCCGCTCGGCCGCCGAGCAGTCTACTTTTGGGTAATGTGACCATAGCATAAGGGAAACGCAAGATTGATTGCAAGATCGATTTCTAGATGTGATCTGTGTAGAACGCGAGGAAGGAAAGAAGTAACGGCATCATGTACAAATAACTAATTTATCATTACGATCATGAATAAAAGGTAATTGATTGCAATAACATCAAACAAATTGTCAGTGTTGTATTATTTTATATTCTGCATTCTATTTCGATGTTGTTATTTTTGAAAAATGTGTTTGATTTATTTTAAGTACATCCTGATACTCCTTGATCTCAAATTCGTACTTTATACATTTTATCTAATTATAATAGCAGAGTACTGAGAAATGTCTAAGAAATGTTTAAGAAATAGACTAATTTTTAAAAAAAATAGATAAACAAATAATTAATTAATGGACCACTGTGAATGAATCGTATTAAATAGAAACACAAAAACATTATGATAGCCTCATACACGGTAGGAATTAAACACAGTTTGAAGACCATATGGACATTTTTTTTCTCTCGCCATCTTACATTTGAAGAAAGTATGCACAAAAATGCTCTCTCTCTCTCTCTATCTCTGTTTTCATTTTCCCTTTACAACCAATGAGGAGGGGAGGGGTTTTGTGTGAGGGTTCAGATCATCTTCCATGCCCCTCCCCCTCCCTATTTCTCTTTCTCTCTCTCCATTTTTTTTTTTTTTTTTTGGGGGGGGGGGGGGGGCTATAGGTTGTAGCTTCACCGCTGGTATTCATTTCGCTTTTCTTTCCTTAACATTTTTTTTTCATTTTTCCGACATCCAAATTACGGAGACACATGCCCTCTGAAACTTACCTTTAGAACGAAAATTATGACATACAGGTAAAGATAAGTGTTGCCATGGAAAATCTACGATCATTCCAAATTACCAAATTAAACAGGTGAAAGTTGTCACGAGGGAAGACGGAAATAGGAATATGTCGTCGGAAGCCATTCTAACTGATTATCCGGCAGATTGATTAGTTTGATATTTATGTGTTCGCCGTTCTACTTTTAAAGTGTATTTCTGTCATTTCAAACAGCTGCTTTATAGCAAAGTGTTTCATTACAGCCAAACGAAAGAAACAAGAAGGGCTTGTGTTTATAATAAATTCTAAGGGGAACTATACGAGAACTGCATGTATAGCAGGTAGCGAAAAAGTGGGAGATATATTAGGGTC
>JAVYIG010010999.1:0-64271 GCA_035222895.1 Strongylocentrotus droebachiensis
CGGTACTCCCTCCCTACGTTTTCAGAAAACGTGGCGGCCGTGGCCTCCCCAAAAAACCGTACGGACTAAAAACATGCACGTGGGGATGTGACCAACGCTTTAACGATCCATCAAAAAGACAATTGACATAAATTAACGGGTCATTTATCATTTTTTCCACCATTCTTCATCAACAGTAGTAAATTTAATTAAAGTTGATATATCTATCACCCATTAAATTATGTAATTCCATATTGTCTGCAGCATATTTTAATTTAATTTTTGTACTCTAAACACAAGGGCATGAATCTGTAATTTCGATTTTCTGTTGATGTTCTTACCAAAAAGTATATCTTTTATAATTCCTGATTGCATACAGTACCTCCTCTTGAAGGCTTTGTATGAATCGTCTCCAAGGAGATTACTTTGAGAAGCTCCTCTACAAAATCTTTGTCTCCATCGCATGAACATACAACGGTAGCAGAGGTAAGGCAAGCTAAGAGAAAGGGGAAGGCAGGGAGTGGGGGGGGGGGGGGGTCGTGAGAGGGTTTGTCTGAAAAAAGGGGAGACATAGATGAAGTGTCCTTACAAGTTACGAGCAACAGACCAAAACAAAAGTTCTAAATTTGGCCTTAAATATTACTCCACAGTATTCTGTAATGTTGTTTATCACAAGCTTATTCCCTATATTTTTGTGAACAGATGTCCTATACATGTATTCACTCTGTTTATATTGCTCTGGCTCTTAACTCTTATCCTGCCATGAGACTGCTAGCGCGCTATTGTTATAGTGCCATGTGCACGCGAGCGTGCTATCGATTGAAAGCCACGTTCATGCTAGCGAGCCACCGCTACGGTGCTTTGTGCGCGCTAGCATGCAGATGTAATAACAGTTATTGTTCATGCCCATTGCACGTGCTGAGTGCTTTTGCAGCGCTATTGAAAGTACCATCGCGTGCATCAGATTATCGGCTTTGGATTATGCGTCTTTGTATACAACAGTCAGATTGGATTTTCCTCGAGTAATTCGGCGATTTGTTTTTTGTAAAGATTTAAATAACACGCACTTGAACCAACCTTAAAATTAACTTGGCACGCAGGAGATTAGCACTGTGGCACAATAGGAATTAGCACTGTGGCACTGGTTGCATTGTATGGGTGGCAGCTTAAGAGTTAATGTTATGAACCAGAGCAAAATTACACTGACTTCCTATAGGAAATCTATTTATTCAGATGGTCATATCTCGGCCAATACTTAACATATTAAATTGGTTTTCGTCATTCAGGACGTTATTTGTTATGCTCTCTGGAAAATGAAGAAAAAAATTGAGAAATTCCCATAATAGATTTTTGATGACGTCACACTTCACCTCTCTATTTGTAGGTTTAATGACTGATATTGTTCATTTACATTTTTTCTGCTTTATCTTTGATCTTCCAGCTTTCCAACGTGCTACAGATTGACCTTGGTCTGGTGAAGAATGCTGTCTCAATGTACTGCAGACTGGGCTTTGCTAGGAGGAAAGGACAAGATTTAGACATGGAAGCCTTACATCCCTCATGGCAAGACATTCTGCAGGCAAATGGGACCAAAAAGTATGTCAATGTTTATGTCAGTATTGTTTGGCCTAAATGTCAATTATTTATTGAGTGTTTAACTAAGTGCACTCATTTATGGACAGTTATTGTGTTTAAATTCTTTTTCTTCTTCATATCTCTCTTCCCTTATTCTCTTGTTTATTTGCCATGATGATCTACCATTATCTTTGTTCCCTCCCCATCCCCTCTCCATTTTTGTACTGTTTGTCATCCTCTATTAACACTAATACTGTATGTTGTGGTATCTCTCTCTTGTGATGTTCTCCTTCTTATGTTGTTTTTCTATCCTCTCCTGTTAACTGCTCCTTTCTACATGTATGCGCTCTTCCTCCATTACAATTGTCCCTTTTTGCGTTATCCAAATTTTCTTTTATCCCTCAATCACTAACCCTCCATGTGCTCCCCCTCTCTCTCTCTCTCTCTCTCTCTCCCTCTCTCTGTCATACTCTTCCCCCTCTCTCTGTCATACTCTTTCCCCCTCTTTCTCATTATCCCTCTCTCTCTCTCTCTCTCTCTCTCTCTCTCACTCCCTGCTCTCTCATCCCTACCTCTTTCTCTCTTTCCCCCTCTCTTCCTGTCATACTCTTTTCCCCTCTCTCTTGCCATACTCTTTTCCCCTCTTTCCCTGCCATACTCTTTCCCCACTCTCTCACCCCCCTCTCTCATTCCCCCTCTCTTTTACCCCCCCCCCCCTCTCTGTCATACTCTTTTATCCTTTCTCTCATTTCCTTTCTCTTACTCTTTCTCTCTCTCTCTCTCTCTCTCTCTCCCTCTCTCTCTCTTACCCTCTCTCTTCATGTTATATTTCAACCAGGCCCACAGTACAAGACGATCTGCTCCTGATTGACTGGGGAGCTGCACAGACGAGCCACTCAGAGAAGAACTCCCCCTCCAACGAGGGCTCCATAGACACCCTAGACATGGCCAGCGTCGACGAGTCAGACGTCACATCATCATCGGGGATCACAGCGACCGGAGGTCATACCAAGAGGATAGCATTCCTCTTTGATTCCACCCTCACAGCATTCCTTATGATGGGAAACTTATCTCCGGTAAGGGAAATTCCCTTTTCCTTTATTCTGGTGTAGCCGTACTTTTAGTCAAGTCAAATGTTTGAAATGGTTGATTAAGGATGGAAGCTATGTGGGTTTTGAGTCCAGCACGGCTTCCATGTCATTTTGCAAGTCATAAATCTCCTTTGTTGCACCCTTACCTAGAAGAAATAAGTAACTTATTGCTAGGCCCTGGTAACAGTGTACAAAAAAAATGCAGTGGTATTTACATGTACGCCCTGTTCTAAAGCTCCTTAGAAGCACCTAGGACGTTTAATATTATGATGTGTTGTGTGCTTTTTAAGAATGTATTGTTACCTTGTTATGATTATAAGTAGCCATATAATACTTTCCATTAATGTTCTAATTACATAGTAACATGTTCACTTTTGTTCTGCAGAGGATACATATGATATGACCTGAGCCTTCTATCATAGATCTTCAGAATGTTGATAAGTTCCCTCAGGGGCGTAGACAACGGGGGGGATGAGGGGGATGCATTCCCCCCCACCTCACAAGGTGGGGGGGGGGGGGGGGGGGGATGGCATGTACAATCATCCCCCCCAGGTTTTGGGGAATAATATTTGCTTACTTAATAAGTCATAATGATGATAATAATAGTAATAATAATAATGATAACAATTATAATATTAATAATAATAATAATTATGATGAAAATAATAATAATCCTCATCATTATTGTAATTGTGTTTATTGTTATTAGCCGCATTCACACGGTGAAAGCCAATTCAGACGGTAAAAAAAAGAAAATCTTACAAGTATTTTGTGGTTATCTTGTGGTTTGGAAACCACAAGATAACCACAAGATTAAACAGGCGCAGATCTACGGGGGGGGGGGGGGTTAGGGGGTTTAAACCCCCCCTTGGGCGGCCCAAAAAAAAAAAAAAAAAAAAAGGGAAAAAAAAAAAAGAAAAAAAAAGAAAAAAAGAAAGAAAAAGAACGCACGCTGGAGAGAAACCCTTTCAAGTGCAAATATTGTGAGAAGATATTCAACTCATCTGGTAACTTAACCAAACACATGATAACTCTGGATATAACTGTGTATTTAACTGTTACTTGATTTAAAAAGACGTTATCATGCACTGCTTTTTATGGTCTCCATTGTGTTAATAGATGCCAGGAAAACATCACTTACGGGGTTCAAATAAACACCCCAAAAAAAAATCGGCTCGCCGCTTCGCGGCTCGTGGACGATGCTCCGCATCGTCATTATTTTTGTCAACCCCCCCCCCCCTTAGCAAAAAGCTAGATCCGCCCCTGAGTCATCCCCCCCAGGTGTACGAACCTGTCTACGCCACTGAGTTCCCTGCATCCCTGAACCAACAGTTGTTCCTGTATTATTCTTAGTTTTATACAAAGTCTTTATTTTAATGTGTTGTGTTTCGTCATCAAGTATCCCTCTTAAAATGATCTTCCATCTCCCATTTCATGATCACTTATTGACAGGGTTTGAAGAGTCATGCAGTCACCATGTTTGAGGTTGGTAAACTCTCAGATGAGTCGCTGGACAGCTTTCTGGCTGAGCTAGATCGGGTAAAGTAGAAATCATTTGTAATAACTTGTCATTGTTTAGAATCTTTTATGGTGGAAAATTTAGTGTGAATTACATGGGATTTCCCCCACTTATGTTGAGAAAGAGAGCATACCTGTCATTTCCATCAAATTTTGGTGCTTCAAGAGTTGCTCTGGAATTGCAGCTGAAATGCTTAGTTTAAGTCCTGGTAGATTTGAGGTCTTTCAGATTTGCATCATGTGCAATCTGTTGTGTTGTTCAAATTTCAACTTGGCAGATATACACATGTAATAATGATCAAAAGTGTCAATTTTCTCCCCAAGTACATTTAATACATGTGCATGCATTTATGGAACAATGAATTTGCATTGTGTAATGTTAAAGGTAAAGACCAGTATTGGAAACGCCCCAATTTCAAAAAATGAAATGGAAGCTCTTTATTACTCTTTATGATGATAACAATTTTGCCGGGAAACCGCCTACTAATTGATATATTTGGTAAATTATTTGATCTATTGGACTGTGAGAGATAAACGCATGCGTCGTGCACGTGTGCGTAGTCCCATATACATCTTTCTGTGTACAGTGCTTGTAACTTTACGAAGACTTTTGCCAAATTTCTTATCATTTTGATGATTCCAGAACCTTGCAGTACACACCAATACTTATATGCTAGATGATCAACCTTTTCTGATCGATTCCACAAGATCGATTCCACCAGAACTGGTCTTTACCTTTAAGTATCCTTCAATATCTTCTTCTTCTTCTGTCAGGTTCCTAAGGATAGTGTGGTAGAAGGAGAAGCTCAACGCTACTTTGAGCATGCTGTCATTCTCAAAAACACAATCACATTCCTAAGGTATGTATACACAAACCTGCATATGAAGACTACTCAAGGGAAACGTGAAAAGTGGCCTTTATAGACGGGCGGTATTTATGTACAGTTTCCTTTAGTACCAGTTTCAATGAGAGACTATATTCAGGGGAAACAATAATTGTGGTTTTTACAGACAGGTGGTATTTCTTTACAGGTGGTCACTAAAGCAGGTTTGACTGTACATCAGTTGATTCCCATGTGAATTGATACATGTACAGTACGAGGGCTTCAACAGATGCCGGGCAGCAATTGTAGTACATAACATCAATTGAGAAGGTCAATGCGAGAAAAATATATGAACCGATATACTCAGAATTTCCTTAAATTTTCTTTCACCAAATGCAGATGTTGAATTAATTTAATTTAGGACAATGGTAATGTATGTATATTTACGTGCAGTATTGAAGTTGTTGTAATAAATGAGGGTACATGTAATAGCCATTTGAAACCTTCCTTCTGTAAGACTCACCATTCTTGATAACACTCATTTGCATTCAGTGTGCAGAGCTTATATCAAAGACAGTGAGAATAAGATGGGAAGGGTGGCATTGTGCTTTTGCTACTGACCAGGGAACCGTTTCACAAAGCCTTTTTCCATTGACAAATGACGAAAATCAGTGACAAATCTGATGAAAACCAATCAGAAGTATGGATCACTAGTTTATAATAAAAATTGTAATTTGTCACTGATGACAAGTTTTGTGAAATGGGGCCCAGAATGTAAGTTATAGGCATGCCCATGGCCCATGCAGTGTAGTCAATACTGAACGTCATGATCAAAATCCTTCTTTTCCTCATTTTCCTCAGATACAATAAGGACATATCCCCTGACCCTGATGGTATGAGTAAGGGTATGGGTATCGATCTGCTGAGATGCGAGAGTTTACTGGGTCTAGAGCCAGCTACATGTGCAAGGGTGCTGCAGAAGAACTATGAGTAAGTGCCATGGGTCTATTGACCATGTGTATGTGCTGCAGATGTGGGTAATTCTGTAAATTAGGGACCCACTTTGTGTCATTTTTTAATGACAAAAACTCATCGTTTAAGATTGAAACCCCCATTTGACTTTCACTACTCCTAGAGCTAAGCCTAAAGTAAACACTAGCGCTAGACAATGTAATCCTCCTGCCGAGACCTTGGCAAGGTGATAGAGAGGGAGAGAGAGATAAGCATGATAGAGGGAGAGAGGAAGGGAGAAAGAGTGCTAATTTTCACAATTAAAATTGTTGTTATATCGCCAAGTCTGAGTCATTTTGAATAGATGTCTGTGGAGTATGATTGTTAAGTGATTCCAGGTACATGTATGAGGCTGCAATATTATGCTTGGACATCACTTTACAATCTCACTCCACTATTTAAGTCTTTACTCAGAGCGACAACTACGTATTGGTTCCTTAATATGTAACAGGGACACCAAAAATGTATCACTACATTTTTTATATGCTTTTACACTTTACAAACTTTAAGCTTTTTTTTGTTGTAAAAGTGTTATTGCTTAGATTTATGCCATGTATCTACATTGTCGTTAAAAACAGAAATTCAGTCACATGAACATAATGTAAATGTACACGTATATATTACCTGTTTGATATCTTATTTTTTCCAGTATTCTAGTATCGATGGCTCCTCTTAGCAATGAGATCCGACCAATCAGTAGCTGCACCCCTCAACATATAGGACCTGCTATACCAGAGGTATTCATCTTTATTTATTACATATATTCTTTTATTAGCAGAGTGAACCACAATGTTCATTCTCTGAAAATTCGCTGTGGTATCATTTTCTGGACAAACTGTGTGACGTTGTTTGAAAGAACAGGGGCCCGTTGCATAAAACTTACATGTAGCATCGATGGTAACTTTGACATCAATAGTAAATAACATGGTTACAGGGCTTGACAGCCGATCAAAATCAAAGTTTCCATGGTACATGTAGTTACCATTGATGGCAAAGTTACCATCGATGGTAAATTTTGTGCAACGGGCACAGGTCTGCATGGCGAGAAGATAAATTAAAGAGTAGATATCCATGTGGGTTATTATGATCGTTGATAGATAGGGAAGTTACACATCTAAGACACATTGCAGGCCCAATGATCAGCCTTCATTGGATGTATTTCTTTACAGTGAAATATGCATTTAGATGACAAACTACAAATATACAATAGGCTTGTGGTTGTACCATGTGAGAGAGGGGGAGGATTGGGAGACCTGGAAAGGACTCTCGATAATCTTTCTTTCTTGAGTGAGTGTAGTCCTGAAAAGGACTGTTGGTAGCCTTGAAAAGGTCTCCCCAATCCTCCTCCCCTACTGTATATCTGCATCACCATGCAAGCCGATACTTATAAACAGCATCAAACTAAAAATACTGCTTTTAATTATGAATAAGATTTTCCCTCTTTTACAATGAAGGCTACGTTTACATTGATTGATTATGTTGTGTGTGTTTTGTTACTTCAGGTGAATTCAGTGTGGTTCAAGCTCTATCTATATCACGTGGTACAGAGTGGTCCTTCATCACTGCTTCTAGTCAAAGGAAGCAGATTAAGATACCTACCACCAATGTTTCAGAGAATCTTAGTTATATTGTGTTGTGTGTGTTTTGTTACTTCAGGTGAATTCAGTGTGGTTCAAGCTCTATCTATATCACGTGGTACAGAGTGGTCCTTCATCACTGCTTCTAGTCAAAGGAAGCAGATTAAGATACCTACCACCAATGTTTCAGAGAATCTTAGTTATATTGTGTTGTGTGTGTTTTGTTACTTCAGGTGAATTCAGTGTGGTTCAAGCTCTATCTATATCACGTGGTACAGAGTGGTCCTTCATCACTGCTTCTAGTCAAAGGAAGCAGATTAAGATATCTACCACCAATGTTTCAGGTAAGGTACTGCAGTATATACACTGCATCCCAGAAAAAAACGAAACCGAGAATTATCTGTTTTATCATAACTTAATCACAATTATATTTAATAAATGACACATATTTGGAAAGCCTAGATCCTCCTCTTTCATTTGATGCAACTCATATAATGCGTATTTCACGCATGAGTAATTAAAATCAATTTGGAGAGAGGAAACCAAAAAGTAATTTGGCAGACGATACTGATATGAATTTCAAAGATAAAAATCACATTTCTAGAAAGTTGAGGTTCTGCCCTTTCATATGACACCTCAATAAGGAAAAATGAGCAAGGAATGAAAAAATTATGTTTGTTTAAAGTAGTGCTTGCATTCCCATGATTTTATCAAACAAATTTGTTTTCACTGGCTGCCTGCCGTAGCAACAAGTAGAATTGACAACAGACTTAACTCCGTTTCATCGACATTCGGCCATGCATGAAGTCTTTCGTCTACGGCTGATTGTCAACAAAACGGAGTTAAGTCTTTTGTCAACTCTGTGTAGTCAAGCCCAAGCTATTCCCCCGTATGTTATTGACCACGATTACAGGGTTAACGTAGCTCATGGTTATATTAAAGGGAAATGGTCGTCAGTTTGGATATACAGAAGGTCATAATTCGCTGACACCAGACTCGGTAGATATACCATTAATGGGTGTACAAGTCTACCCCCTACTCTCTCAGAGAGTCTTAGGTTGAGGGACATGTAAGATAATGGCTTTACCATATGAGAGGATGGGTGGAAAATGCAGAACATTGCATAAGGCCTGGTGGTTGTAAAACTTAAGGCTAATCCTGGTGTTTGACAACACCTGTTATTGGGTTAACACTTGAAAGGTGTCAAATTCCCCATGATCAAGGGCCCACTACCATAATTATATTTTTAAGTTGATGGTTGTCCAAGAGCTTGGATCAAGCTAGATATCAGGTAAAATTTGTATTCTTATGTTATTTGAGGTTTATTGGTAACGTATGGGAGAGCAAATGATTAATTATCCTTGACTTGCCTCTATACATCTAGGAACTCGATAGGCCTGTTTTCATCAGCTCGAGATTGCCAAATAGCCCGCTTTTTGATTTGGGAAAATCTTGAAGTTACAAATCCCGTCTTCATCAGCTTGAGACTTGACCTTTAAACTTGAAACTCGAGAAATAATCTTGAGATATTATGCTCGCCGTTTACGCACAGAGTGCGAGTGTTTGGGCTGGTGAAGACGCAGCGGAATATTTTGCAAACTAGCCCAAGATATCTTTGGATGATGATCTCCACCAAATATCCCACTAATTGCAACTTCGGGCTGATGAAGACGCAAATTAACTTGATAATTTGCAGGTTATTTGGCAATCTCGAGCTGATGAAAACAGGCCTTATGATCTCTTGACAGAGATTAGTTTGAATTCTGTAACTCAAGAGGTTTGAGCCAGATGATGGAAAGGAAGATTAGGATGATAACAAAGTTATTTTCCCCAAAAGTGGCAGTGAAAGTGGGTAGTAGTGCTGTTGATAAATATAACCTTTTCACCCATTCTCCACCTCTTGAATGTAGGAGTATGATCGGTTACTCATCACGACATGGGGTCATGACCCGGGGTTGGTTAGTACCTCAAACGCACTCTTCACCATAAACGACGCCCTAGCTCACTCTGCTGTACTTATTCAGGTAAGTTTCTAAGTTTCTAATTTTCTAATTTCCTTTTATTGTTTTTACATGTACATGTAAACTTAGCATTAAGTGTATTCAATGATCTAGTCTACGTATTTCGTTATTTCTGTAGGCTTTATATTGAAACCTGAAATGTGCATCTGTTCCTTTCTTCAGGTTAACTAGTTACATATACTCATGTTGATCACTAACTATCAGTTAAACATCTAAAAATAGCATCTCTTTCAGAGAAAGGGCCACAATCTTCAAGTGTTCCAAAAGAAATAATTTTCTTTTCATTAATTGTTTAATTAAGATACAACAAACAAGATTTAGACTGAAGGAAAGCTACCAGGGAGAAAGAGTGGAAGCGAGAGAGGGAGAGAGAGAGAGAGAGAGAGAGAGAGAGAGAGAGAGAGAGAGAAAGAGGGACAGAGGGAGAGAAAGTGGGAGGGAGTGAAGAGGGGGAGAGAGGCATAGATAGAGAGAGAAGGAGAGAGAGGGAGAGAGAGAGAGTGGGAGGGAGAAAGGAAGAGGGAGACACTTTTTACGTGTTGCAAATGTTATTTATGTCCAAGCTAGTGGACAGATGTACTTTCATTTAGTTTCCTTCAGTATTCTTTACAAAGTTAATATCATGATGATACTGTTGATGATGATTAGGAGGAGGAGGATGATGATGACCATGATAAATTAACTTTCATTCCAGGCACACGGCTGGTTGAGAGATGGGGAGACAATATGTGTACCATTTCCTCTTGATGAAAGCACAAGAAAAGGTATGTACATATTCCAGATACCTGCAACTCTTATGCTTTAGTTGTATTTTATCCATCATTTTATGATGGACAGACCTAATGGCTGTAGCCTATGTTGTAAAATGGCACACTTTCTCTACTCTGCTTTTGGAGTGCTTTAAACATTATACAATCTTAAACAGTAGAGTCTCAAAGAACTTCAAAAGAACCTCTCAAATCAACCAACAAGATACTGTAGATGTGAGAAGAAATTGAAGAATTTTCAAGATGAAAAGAGATATGAATGAGGGGAGGCAAGGTGATAATGATCAAATGTTTATTAAGATTTATTATATACCACATGTCACAATCCTAGGCCTCTGATTGGTAAAAAACTGCAGGCATAAAATTCGCTACTGACTGCTGAGCAGTATATTGAACAAATGTTGACCATCATTATAGTTTTATTTGTTTTAACTGTAACCCTCCAAGCAGTCAATATTTGTATACTATTTATTTATGTTGCTCTTCTCCCTTTGCAGGTCACTTATCAAGGAGCTCCATGCACACGCACAAAACAATCAAGAAACTGGAGGAGGAGCTCGACCTGACACATTCCTGTGGCTACATCACTCTCCTCAGATCAGGCTGCCTCTCAGCCCCGCCTCCGTTACCTAGCAACCAAGAGACCAAGGCTGAAGGGAAGGGTGATGACGATGCTCAGAATCAGTTGACCGCATCGCAGCTCAGCGAGGCAGCAGATGACGAGGAGAGTCCAGGGTTGGAGGAAGGGGTCGGGGGAGGACAGACGGCAGAGAGCGAGAGCCTGGATATAGAGAAGGCTAAAGATTTAATGCAGCTCCCATTGGAAACGAGAGAGGTATGTATTAAAAATCAAGGGATCATCCAAGCTAACCGTCATTTTAACTGTTTCCTCCTTGACCCAAAGGCCCAAATTCAGAAAGGAGGTTTAGATTTAACCCATGGTTTAAACCCTAATTTACATACCTTACGTACCTTGCCTTGCGCGCGTCTAATATTGGACCTCTGACTTGTGTCACGCTTATTTAAAACCATGGTTTATGTAAATGACAGTTTAAACCATGGTCTAAACCTCCTTTGGGAATTTGGGCCAATAGGTTCAAATGTATATTTTCTTAACAACGAGCTTTAATAACTTACAAATTTATTGTGGAAAACAATCTTAGGGAAAAAAATACTTTAACAAATTTTGGGGGCTACTTTTCAAAATTGCTTGCATGCAAATAACACTCTTTTATTTGTTTTTACATTGAAATCTATGCAAATTTGTTGGGGCTCTTTTATCACTTTCGGGGGCTCTTTTTAGCATTTTGGGGGCTAATTCGCCCCGAGTCCCCAAATATTTTTTTTCACTGGAAAACATAATGTTTCTTGCTTTGAAGTTTTTTCTGGTAAAAAGAATTTGTTAATATTTATATTGCTGTTTGAGAAAAAAATCAAGTCACTACAAAACTTTGATTCAAATATGAATTTTTCACTGTCATGTACATGTACAACATGTAATTATTCTTTTATCTAGCATTTTTTATTTCGGGAAGGGAAAAAAAAACGTAATCACAACAACCTGGGGGTCTCTCCTCCCAATATATTTGCTAATATCTAGGCAATCAATGTTGTGGTTATCAATGCATGAGCTCAACAATAAGGGATAGAGCAACGTCGATCTGGCGCTGCTCAGTGGCTGCCGGGCTCATGATCAATTGGGCAAAAAGAATTTCCATTTTCGGTTTAACTTAATAAAATTTGGAGTGGACTTTAAAAGATTATTATTATCATTATTATTATTATTATTATGATTTTCATTCTTGAGGTGCCGGATGGGAACGACAGGGTCCATTCAGAAGAGATAGAATCAAACTGGGCTCTCCTGGACCTTAGCTTTGGTGTCCCTCTCTTTGATGAGTTCGTCAATCAGGAGGTTTGCCAGAGGATAGCTGAAAAGCGCCTGTGCCAGAAGAAGAGCTTAGAGCACTTACTTCATTCAAGCCGGAAGCTTTCGCTGCAGCTGCTCAACTTCATTGCTAGGCAACAGGTGAGAAATGAAAAGGTGGGGTGAAGATTGTTGAGGTGTCGTGGTCGAGTGGATGTGTCACCGGACTGTGGATCACAAGGTCCGCAGTTCAAGTCCCGCCGCGACACTAATGTCCTTAGGTGAGACATTGATCTACATTTGCCACATTCAACCGAGGTGACGTTAACCTGCCATCACGAATACAGCCCAGAGCAACAGGGCTAATCCCCATAGTGCCAAGCCACAAATCCCCCCTGTGCCAAATTTATTTTGATAATCTTATAATCTGATGGTGCGATCAATAGCGCATGGGAAGCACTCAGCACAATACAATGGGCAAGAACAATAACTGCTATTACGAATGCGAGCAAACATGCATGAAGCAGCTAACCGGTAGCTCGCTCGCGCTAATAACGCAGCCAATTGATAGCACGCTCGCTTGTACAAAGCACTATAATGGTAACAAGCATGCGGCCTTATGGCAGGATATGAGTTCATGGGCACCTGGCAAGAATTTATTTCTTGAAATGCCAGAGCACCTTAATGGCAGCCATGCTGAAGCCAGGATAATAATCACGAGCGCTAGGAGTGCCAAGTCTGACAGATATGAGCCCTATACAAGAACCCAATATTATTATTAACAGCTTAAGAAATCAAATCCAATTGTGTTTGATGAAATGAGGGCCTAATAAAATGCACTAAATATATGTATTAGGGTTTTTACAGACGTGTATCAATCAGATATGATTATTTACGTCTGGGGACCGACCTTTAAACGTCACCATCCGACAGAAGTGACTCAAATTCGAACCTACGTTATCAGCTGAATTAATTTGTAACTTCCACTCTTAGCTGAATTACAGGCGCATGCCACAACGCCTAGAAAGTTCATGAGAATTTACTGAGATGTGGAATAATCATTTTCTTCATGGAGGTTTTAATAGCTTTACATGTTGTACACATAATACAGATAAGAAAGATGGCCAGAGGAATGATTAGTTATCAGATCTTCTTGTCATCTTTTATTCATTCCTCTCTCTGTCTCTCTCCTTCTCCCACTCTTTCTCTCCCTTCAATTTGTATTGATTGTCCTTTCACATAATCCTCTTTACCCAATTCACCCCGCTTCTTCTTCGTAGTCGAGTGGTACTGGTTTAGGCACTTAACTTGAAATTCAAATGTTGTGGTTCGATCCGCGATACAGCACTAATGTCCTTTGGCAAGGCATTAATCTTCATTTGCCAGACTCGACCCAGGTGAGGTAAATGGGTACCTGGCAAAAATTAATTTCCTGAAATGCTAGAGCGCTGTAACGGCAGCTAGGCTAAAGCCGGGGTAATAATTATTGCGCCTTGGTATAGAATTTCTAGATAGACGGTGCCATAGAAATGCCTATAATTATTCTGTTCTTCCCCTTCCCCATTTCTCTTTCTTGCCTTCTCTAACTCATTTTTGTTTGTTCTGCTTCTCTCCTCCTCCAGGACTTGCCCGTAGTGCCCGACTTGCCAGCCGATGCTGCCATGACCCCATCCTCCACCCAGCGCAGTCAGTCTCCCACCCTGCCCTACCCCACCAGGAACCTTGTATTCCACGATGGCAAGCTAGGTGTTTGGGATCCTATGGCAAGGTGAACGGCTCCCAAACCAGTGCTGTAGCGAGGTAGCCAAATCACGGTTCAGGGACTGTTTCACAAAGCCTTTTTTCAATGACAAATGACAAAAATCAGTGACAAATCTGCTGATAACCAATCAGAAGCAAGGATTTCAGTAGCTTATAACAAAAACTGTCATTTGTCGCTGATGACAAGTGTTGTGAAACGCCCCCCTGGTCCAGCTCACTAAAGATGCCAGGTTTCAGACAAAAGCCTGAATTCAGGCCCTGGTTATTTATCTTCAGGCCATAGATAATGCCTATTTAGGTACAAAATAATCAATTCTAGGTGACTTTCAGGCCCTCTGATGGACTGACTCTAAATGGCATCCCTGCACTAATATTTTAAAATCCTTACTGGGTGAACTAAGAACGTGATATTTCTAGGTCTGGACTGGCCTGGTGACTCAATTTGGGACAGTGCTGGATCGATAATCAGAATGTTTATTCCCAAGACCTTTTCTGACCCTGTCTTTAATAGGCTTTATCCATGTATTATCACATGATGCTTCATAGATCTATTAGAACTCTTATCTCACTCTCTTGGGTCTATATCTCTCACTTACATTCATTATGAGATTTTTCACCTGGACCTTTGTTCCCGAGCAGACTTGAATTGGCTCCTGGGCCCATTTCACAAAACTTGTCATCAGTGACAAATGACAGTTTTTGTTATAAGCTAGTAAAATCCTTGCTCTTGATCGGTTATCAACAGGTTTGTCACTGATTTTTGTCATTTGCCATTAAAAAAGGCTTTGTCAGGTTTTTTATTGACTCAGCTCAGAAGCTTTTTAGAAGGATGAGTTTTTAGACCTTATTGGGTTCCAAGCTACAGCACTACCCCCCTCTCGTCAAATCCTGTAATTGACATGCCATCGCAAGGTGGGATACCTGGTGCAATGAATGAATATGAAATTTATGATTCAGAAAGTAGTTCTGAATATCTATTGACCTATCTATTGAGATTTCAATTTCTGATCGTAGGAATGACACCATGAACTTATGAAGATTTCAAGAGTCTTGATCGCTGATCATAGCCGCAACAAACTTGTAAAGAAACCAGTATGACATTAATTACTAGACCAAGCTGATTTTAAAAGATTTAAATTTGTCCTTTATAGGTAACAGCCACTTTGTGGAAGAAGATGACTGTTACACCTTATGCAAAGCATTTTTTTAACTTTGGCTTTACATAAGGGGCTCTTATTTAATTTGTTACCCTTATCTTAGCTTTTTGTTTTATTATCATAAAGAAGACAGTATTTTATTTTGTATAAGTAAACAGCTGACTCACATCTAATAACAAGTTATTATTTATGGACATAAATATATTATAAAATAAAAGTACAAACGATATCACTAATAAAATGTAGAACTTGTATGGTGCTTAGTCCTACCCATATATATCAATGAGCTTTCCACATTTGTTTCTCTGTTCAGTAGGCTACAGGGGATGATGTACAAATGTTATCTAACAAGAGTTGCCAATGGTCTTATTATATTATCCAGGTACTTTTGAAATCAAAATCAGGGCTACCAGTTTTGTCAGCCTTTTGTATGAATTCAGGCTGGACCCCTTTTTCTGTTTAGTCATTTTTGCAGGATCCATATTCTACAAAACATATGATTTTCCTGCATGTAAATGCCAAGGCCTCTTGTCATGATAAGTGACTATTAAAACAGACCGGTATCCTTGTAAATTTGATTTTGGAGAAAAAAAAGGTACAATTTTGATTTTTGGTTCTCTCTTAGAGATTCCTACCTCCTTAAAGAGAAGGTTGAGTTCTGGGAAGAGGTGAAAAATAATTTGTGAGTGTTATCAATGTTATTATGCAAGTGTGGAAGAACATCAGATAAAAACATGTTCCCTGAAAACATGTTTTTTCAAATGCCTTTATTTTCCAAATATGGCATGTAACAGCATAAAAATTGGGACAGATTTTTATGCCACATGTCCGTGTAGTCCCATATACACCTTTCTGTGTACAGTGCTTGTAACTTTACCAGGACTGGGCCGAATTTCTTATCATTTTGATAATTCAAGAACCTTGCAGTACACACCAATACTTATATGCTAGATGATAAAACTTTTCTGATCAATTCCACACCACCTCTTTCAATATGCAATCGCATGACCAGAACTCAACTTTATTTTTAACTATTGTGCTGCAGGTTGTGTGTATGGGAGTTTGATTGTAGAGTCAGAGACCAAAAAGAAATACAAGGACCTTAAATATAACTTTTAAATGAAGATTTAAATCATGATCTAATTCACTTGTAAATATTGTATGATACAGACTGCAGTACTTGGCTATTGATGTGTGGTGTTCTACTTGTAACGGATGTGATGCATTAATCTTGCCGTATGATTGCTTTAATAATAATAATAATAATATTTAGCTTTTATATAACGCTTAATACAAATGTCTCTAAGCGCTTTACAAATATACTATTACCCCGGTCATTGGATTCAATACTTGCCTGCACACAATGTGTGCACAATCTCCACTCCCTGGGGAGCATTCCAGCCAGGCGTTACTTGACGCTCAAAAACTGTTTGACCAACAAGGACTGTCGCATCCTACCGGGTACCCATTTAACACCTGGGTGGAGAGTAGCAAGTGCAGGTTAATATCTTGCCAAAGGATATTAGTGCCGTGTCGGGATTCAAACTCTCGACCTTCGCATCTCCAGTCAAGGGCCTTAAACCACTGGACAAGTTAATGAGACTTGACAAGTTATTAAGTATTGAGCTGCTCTTATTAATAGAAGATGATATAATATTCAGGAAAACAGACTAAGACAAATTTGAACCTTTGTCCAGTGAGTTATGGACCACCTAGTGTCAGCATGTTCATCTATTAAAGGTAATACAAAGTTTTGGTATGGGGTCATGAATTTGGTTCAAATTAATATATTGGAAGCAGATACGGTCCTACAATATTCAGTGATCGTTGTCGCGGTCGAAATCGACTCTAAAGTTATGAAATAGTAAATAATAAACATTTTTTGTTGAATAGCTCCCTCTCAAGGTCAAGATATTAATTAAGCTATAAAACAATGCTTATTGACTAAAATCGACCGATTAGCTATTGTCGGTCGGAAATTATATACCACAACTACATACTCTGAGATTTTCATGGTCGCAGCTACCATTGTACGGCCGTAGGAGCTATTTGAAATTTATCAACATTTACCGGGAGCACCGGTAAATCTTTATATTCAATTTTTCTCGAAAGCAGAAGTGTTTTAGGGGCTAAAATTTCTGGTGTTTTTAATACATCCATAGGGGCATCCAAATATATCAAAATTGTAAAGAATCACTATCCACCCATTTTTCAAAATTTCCCAAAACTTTGTAATACCTTTAAAGGGATTGGGTATCTTTGTCTCAGATTCTGAAACAAAATCCTGGATTTAGCTCATGCTGCAATGATAAGTTATAAACCTATAGGTCAGCCAGGAACCCCATGACTGTTACATGCCGTTCGTCTGTCTGATTATCAAGATATTTATGTTTGGAAATTGAAATTTCACAATTTGCTTTCCTAACGGTTTTTATAACACTACAGTCTAATGGAGGAAAATGAGGATGGTAAAAATCGGTCACTCAAAGGTTTGTACTTTTTTGTGGCACTTCATGATCATTTTGAAGTGCAATTTTTGTAGGGCTTCAATATTACACCATATCACAGACACTGATGACTCGTAGGGCCATGCATCTCAGATTTAACATTGTTAAACAATGCTTTTAACCCTTTCCTTACGGGAACCTGGTGGTCCCTGTGTTAAGCCTATGGGACATATTCAGTAGTCAACAGGTTAAGAAATGTTAGTGATTCTGTTTTATAAACATTGCATAGGGGAACCAGAGGAATCCTGCATATATTATGGGACAGAGATAATTCAGGAGTCAATGGATTACAAATTAGTGTTATAGCAAATATATTCAGAAATGAAGTGAAACAGTAATGAACCTTCCAGTGGTTTGACTTTTTATGTTTTGAATTTTTAGTTAAAGAGCTGTGGCGTATTTAAGAGGATGAAGAGATTAACATTGAGCACTCCATAAATCACAAGGCCTTGTCTTACCCACTTTTCCAGGGTTTTAACCGGGCCTCTAAGCTAGTCTGTTAGTAACGTATTTGGTTCAATCTGTCTAGTAATAACAATAATAGTCACATTTGTATTGAGCTTAATACTAAGTTCTAAGAGCTTTACATTGTAATTTTGTATTACCCCGGTTGTTGGATTAAATTGCCAATCTGCACTTGAACGTGCAAACACTACGCTCCCTGGGGAGTATTCACGCCAGGCGCCATTTTGCAAGTGCACACACATGCCAAACCAACAACATCTCTGTTTGCATCCTACCCAGTACCAATTCAACACCTGGGTGGAGAGTGGCAAAACTTAGATTAATGTCTTGCTACAGGTCATCAGTGACAAGGTGGGACTCGAAACCTCAAATCAATTGATCCACAGTCCGGTGACGTATCCATGCACTAAACCACAACACCTCTACAAAGTGCAGTAATATTGGCTTCCCCTTTCAGCGCTTTGTTTCATTTCTTTAGCCAAAGGTCAAAGGTGACAGTGCTCTTATCCATTAGAAAATGTGTGATATAAATTTTACTATTTTTAAAGTAGTTTCAAGTGTCATGTAATCAAAAGAATTTGGAACACATGTGAATGTGTGAAACAAACAACTCATGAAATGTGGACAGTTTTCAATGTCAGCAAGCCGTTGGATATGAAATGTATGTATTATTCAATGCTCCAATGCATTCTATAAATGCCTGAAATGTACATTGACGAACCAGGAAGTGGTTACAGAATACACAGCTTCTTTGCTAGAATTTTGAATGCCATATTCTGTGCATGACCATTAACATCAGTTGATAAAATACAGCATTTGTTATGCGCCATTGATCTAGTTAACTATTCTGAGGTGCAGAGGGATAGAATGAGTTACATATATGAAATTAAAGTTGTGAAGATTTAATTTATTGTACAAGTTAGGCTCAAACATCAAAACAATGCTGGTAAAAGACCATATCTGAGATTTAAGCTTTGGTAGGGTTTGTATAAAGCAGGGAGTGTGGGTGGGGGGGGGGGGGGGGGTCAAGATTTCTGTACATTTCTGGTAAATGTGTTGAATTCTTTGACAGATTGTGCACCGTACTGCACTGTGGGATAAAGGCATTTCTTTCACGAAATGATTTACATTCAGGCTGGTTAAACTTTAAGTAATGAAAAGACTCTTCCACAATGTCATTTGTACAAAATGGGATGCTTTCATTTCCAATAGAGAATTCCAAGTACATTTAGTAACTTTTGTACATGTATACCCAAAACAGTTTCTGTGTTTCAATTATGATGTCACCTCATTGTGTAGTCTTTAGTAATATAACTATAAAACAACAGAAATCAATTGTTTAAGAGCAGTATTAAAGCCAACTCACAGTATATTTGTGTTTTCTTGTTTTGAATACATTACTGAAACAAGGAAAGAATGATTATGTACAAAATAGGTAGAAAGTAAACATGTACCAATGGTAACAAATGTACATAAGTGTATGCAAATCACATGCATGTTAGATATGTTGTACCGTTTCTTTACATTTACTTTGGTGATTATGTATATAATTTTAGAATATATATCAATATAGAATCAGTAATTCCATCTCTTTCCTTGATATGGCACAATTATGTTAATATGAAAGAAAATTAATTGTATGCTGTATATGTAATTGCAATTGTATATGGTGAATCCGGACATGTTATATGATTAGTGCTGGAAATAAAATATTACTATAAGTTAGACCTTTGATATTTCCTCTGGTTTTTATTTAGATGTTTCTGTCATCTGTTTTTTCCCCCTTAGAAAAAAAAAATCCTCAATAATTCCCTTTGCTCATTTTTATCTCTGGTAAATTAACACTTTATTATTGATGCTTGATGATTAGTTTTTCTATTGTAATATTTTATCTTTATCAATTAAGAACCAAGTTATCTTGTGTCTATTTCAATCTTTCTCCCCTTTCCCTTGTCTCTCTCTCTCTCCCTGTGTCTCTCTCTGTCTTTGTACTCTTTTCTTGTCTCTATTACATGTCTCTTACCAGCTGTCAATCTCAATTTCTTATACTTAATCTTTCATTCTGAGCTCCCCCCCCCCCACCCCCTCTCTCTCTGTTCTATATCATCTCTCCACATGTCGCCTCTCTCACCCTCTGTTCCTCTGTCATGTACGCTCATACTCCTGTCTCCATCTTTCCCTTCATCCCTTCACTATCTGTATACAGTTATTTACTTTAATTTAATAGGCCATTTTCGTAATATAACCAAATGTAATGCATAAGTCTTTGTGAAGTGCCTCAATACAAGTTATTTCATTCACCTGATAGGAATAATAGTATTTCAATAGTCAGAATGCAAACTGCATATATTAAGTGTTGCTAGGTAGGTCAATCCATAGGCCCGAATTCACAAAGGAGGTTTGTCGACAAACCTAGGTTTATGTACGTCATATGACGCGTTTTTTACAAACCTGGTTTGAAAAAACGCGTCAAAACGCGTCATTTGACGCACGAAAACCTAGGTTTGTCGACAAAGTGAATGTCCAACCTGGCAACAACTAATTATGTATGCAGTTGGGATTCTGTCTATTGAAATACTATTGTCCTTTTCAGGTGAATGAAATAATATGTATTAAGGTACTTCACAAAGACTTATGCATTATTTAGATACATTACGAAAATGGCCTATTGATCTACCTTTCAGCAGTAAACTTTCATATTTTCAAATTCCAAGTAATTCCTTTTGCCTGTCTCCAACTGTCAATCTCAGGTTCTTTTTCTTGATCTTTTATTTGAAGCTCAAACTCTCTCTCCCTCTCTTTCTCTCTTCCCCTCACTTTCTCTCTTTCCCCTCTCTGTCTCTCTCTCTGTCTCTCTGTCTCTCTCTGTATGTCTGTTTCTCTCTCTCTCTCTCTCTCTCTCCCTCTCTTTCTCTCTTCCCCTCACTTTCTCTCTTTCCCCTCTCTCTCTCTCTCTCTCTCTGTCTCTCTGTCTCTCTGTCTCTCCGTCTCTCTCTGTATGTCTGTTTCTCTCTCTCTCTCTCTCTCTCTCTCTCTCTCTCTCTCTCTCTCTCTCTCTCTCTCTCTCGTATAGCTGTTTCTTTATCTGTTGCATGGCTCACCTTCTTAGTATGCATTGTATCTATTTTACAAATTAATTTGACACATACTACAAATTTTATATTATCGTTATATACATTAACCTTTAATGTTATTCACATTTTAAACATTTAAAAAACTATCATATATCTCATTTTTTAAATTCCAATTACAAATTCTGAAAAAAAATACAGAATGAAATATAAAAACTATAATTCTGCACGTATACACATTATTTACATTTTATGCATATTAGGCCTATGCTACAGAATACAATTCCTCAGTAAAGATTTTTGTTTACAATGATTGGAGGGGGAGTAGGTGTTGCTAAGATACGGAGATGGTTCACTAGTCACTTGTGCGAAAAAAAATACACCTTCAAAATATTAAAGAATGGCAATTTGATATACTTCCCAGGAATCATGCTAGTAGGTTTATATGGCTGAGTTAATGCTAGTTTCAAATAGGAAAGCTCTTTATTGAAATGAGATAATGGATAATACTAATGGGGCATCCTTGGTCTCGCCCGTACCCCCCCCCCCCCACCCCCTAATCCGAAGTCCCATACACAATTAGACGCCATGTCAAACTACACAATATATTCGTTCATATTTGGCATAAGGCATTTTGTTTCGTACTAACAAAGGATAATACAAAAGGGAATAAATATTTACAACTTAATTGTATTCATTGTAGGGCCAGATTTCATACTCTGTCTACCTGTTTTCCTCCATTGTTCATGATAAGAAATTAGATGGAAGCCTCGAAATTTCTCTCTTCAAAAGGAGTAATCTTGGTAATGTTCAAGTAATTGAAAATAGGATATTTTGGAGGGTAAAGAGCTGGACATTTCACGAAAAAAAGAATCATTTTCACGAAGTTTGTGTAGGTTTTGCGAAAATACCTCTTTTGTGGATGTGTCGGCCTTCTCGGTAAGCCATAATACGGTTGCATGGAGAGCCCATTTTGTAACTTTTTTTAAAACACCAAAAGGGGTCTTTTTTTTAAATGAAAATATTTTTGATGAGGCAGACTCTTTTTCGAAAGCATGTACGCTAACGATCAAATGTTATCGCCTGTAAGTATGAACGTTACACCACAGGGGAGATAAACAGTCAAATCTGCTTTCTTAGATAGTTGCCACCTGTATAGAAGTACTCCCTGCCTATAAAGACCCCATATTTTTTTCCCTTGATGCAATTCTTACTGAAACATATAAGTTAATGGAAACTGGTCTTTAACAACCACCGGCTGATCAAGTGATAAAGATCTCGTTTGGGTGTCTTCATTTGGCGTTTTTTATTTAACATTATTTTTATTTTAAAAATACAGGCTTCCCTGTACAATTTTATAAGAAAGTGGAGAGTACAGGAATGTCTCTTTAGAACTGCGTGTTTTCGTAGTCGGGTTCGGCCGGGTTCTCGATGTCATCATCCCTGTCGTTCTCGTCATCATCTGAAGGTGAGGTGTAAATAAAGATCATGAAGAAGATGAGACATGCTGGGATGAGGATGAGGGCCAGTGCTGGTTTATCTGTAAGGGTACAAGCGGGTGATGGAAATGATAGTACGTGTAACAAGGAACTACTACTAAAGTACTTTTCTTCGTTTTCATCTCCTATTCCTACATTATTCAAAATGTCGATAGTTTTATTGCAGTAACAATGCACAAAATAGGCCTACTTATTATTGAAAAGAACATACATCATTTTGTGTACGAATATTTTGGTAACTTTTATCTAGCTTTATTATTGTTAAACTTAATATAAAATGATCTTTCATATTGATAATACCAACAGCAAGTAGATCGAGACTATAGACATATTCGGAAATAGTATTCTTATTTCACGTGTTTCCTTTGATAACATTTGATATATATATTGTCAATCAAAAGTTAAAAATTAAATGCATCATCAGCATCAGCATCAGCATTATACGAAAGTGAAGGGAGTCCGACGCCTGCAAGTCTTCCAGGTGTTTCTTCTTAGGGAATTTAATTTGAACTTGGTCAAGTTTTTTCTTCTTTTTCTGTACCCTCCCCCCCCCCCCTCTATTTAGTGTTTTTTATATCACCTTTTTTAAACAACGATATTATACTGTATTATTTTTTTGGTGGCAGCACAAATAAAGCCTTTAACTTTCCTAGCTGTCTCCACATTCATATGACATTTTGTGTTGTTGTTGTATTCTATTGTAATTTTTTTTCGTTAACGTGTACACTATGTTTTGTCTTTCAAATGTTTTTTTATGATGAATGAAATAAAGATTTATCAATACATCAATATTATAAAATAGATGAACCAAAACAAAATATAGTCAAAAACACAAACAAACTTACTTATATTGTCAAATGGATCGGCTGCGACAAGATTAGGAATGATTGCTACAAGCAAGGAGAGGACAGTCATCCAGAACTTCATGATGCTTCAATTCCTGTATCAATATGATGAGAATTGAAAGGAATATCTTAAAGGGCGTGGCAGTGAGAAAAGACGGCGTATCAGCAACAAAACAAAAGAATGAAAATAAAAAACAATTATCACTCCTAATCCTCCAAAATGTTCATGTAAACCGTCAATATAAATATAATAAAATATGTATCAAACTGAAGTACAATTAATACTCCAACAATATTAATGAAAATCAAGATTTGAACTTTCACGCTTAGATGAGGATATTCATTTAACCCTTAGGAGATCTGATTAGGAAAATTGCAACAACAAAAAAGAGGTGAGTAGCCATGATTCGAATCTTAATGAATATGTGCATCTGGATGAGAAACTATCGAGGAGGAATGAGCTCTGGATACCAGCTGTAATCTCGAGACTTCATGGTTTTGACAAGCACGGTCAAGATGCCTCGGGCTCCTTTCTCGTTTCTCGAAATTGTTTTCCCTTCATTGTTTTAATTTGATTCTACACGATTGAAATGCTCATCCTCATTTGAATGGCCAGATACCCAATTGTTGCACTTTTCTTTCAGAGGCTCATTTATTGTTTAATGGCTTTATATGCTCACTTATGATTCAAATTACAAGGACAACTAATGTATATTATTTTGATATATGAAAGACAAGTACATATCAAATATTTATTTGAAAATCTAAATTACATTTATTGTCCACTTACTTTTTTGCTTCATCTCTTCAAAGGTATCATTTTTTAAAATTCCAACTTGTTCTGTTTTCCGACGTATTCAGAAGCAGACTACTAAGTTCACTACCACGTCGTAGATAAAATAGATATATAAGGAACAAAAGAATCTGAGATAAAAAGATGTATAAATATTAACGTTGGTGAAGTACAGTTAACCCTGCGTATACCGACGCAACGAAACAGAAACACTGCTTGGCGTGGCACCCTTTTAACTATTAGTTAGAATATTTGCCTCATATTTCCGTATTGCGAAACCTTGCAATATTCACACAAGTGACCATGATAAGTACTAAGTAATGTCAACATTGCATAGTTTCGTATTTCTGATACTAATATGAATCTCAAAACACTTCTAAACAATATGCATTAACTTTCTATTTTACTTCTCACTTTGTCAAAATATTTCAAAACATATATCAACTAGCTTACCCTTTTCCAATTATAAGTCTTAAAGTCCGTCGGAATTTAGGCCCACCGAATAAAATATACAGCAAGTGCACTCGATGTAGAATTAATAATTATATGTACACCGCATTAGAGTTTAAACAAAACTTCTTCGTGGCATTTAAACGTACGACACAAGTCCATTTAAACGCACAACGCACGCTCCTGAATAAACGTACAGTGGATATACCACGGGATCCACTGATGACGCTATCGAACACCAACACCCACTTCTTTGTGTAAGTGCATACCGCATCGGGGATTTCTATGGTGGTGGAAACGGTTCGATGCACCTTTTCACAATCATGGCCTCTCTACTCAAAAGAGTTCGAAATAAATTAAACAGAGAAGAAATATTTGAGAGGTTTGTCAACAACGAGTTGTCTATATCGTGTAGCGAACCGAACAGGGTACAATACGATATAACTAAACTGATCATATAGGTTGATATTCTATTATGGAGGGCAAATGTCGGATACTTGTCAACACATCTATAATTGTACAGAAAATACAATGTACTTGCACATGAAAACAGGAGGAGGCGTGATTGCTTAGTCGGTAGAGCAATGGTCTCCAGTAATCCGGTGACCCGGGTTCGAAACCAAGTCGATGCGCTAGTGCCCTTTGGTAAGGCATTAATCCTCATTACCAGGCCCCTCGGAGAGGACCTAAAGCCGTCGACCGTCTGGTTGCTTACTTACAAGCATTTATGCTTTCTTAGCAGTCAGGTAAAAAATAACCACCACCAAAATAACATTATGATTAAAACCAGTTAGTTATATGCCAGTCTTGAAAGATAGAGAAAAAACAAAAGCCTTGAAATAGTCTAGCAATGAATACAGTATATTTTATATTTTAATATGAATTCGGCGTAAATATTCATAAATGAATGATACACGCCAATAAAAAATAAAACAACAACATTTGCGTTTGTGTAGTCGGTTCTGTGGTGCAGCCTCTCTCGCTCTCTCTCTCTCTCTCTCTCTCTATATGTATATCTCTCCATCTGTCTCTTTACCCAAATTCTCTGAATGTATATCTCTCTCATCCATCAGCCAACTCCTTCTTTCGTATAATCGCTTTATCAATATCCTCTCTCATACCTTTATTATAAGTTCATTAAATAAAAGGGATACTTGAGTTTCGATATAGAGAGTACAGTTTTGGTCAAACTGAACTTAAATATCCGAAACCTGCACCATTACATATATAGTTTTAACTGTACCATGCTCGAAAGGTATACAAACATTACAAACGACTTAGTAATAAGCCTGTTAGCAATTAAAAAGAGGCATTAAACCACGTGAGAGCGTTCTCTAAAAAGTTATTGGTTTCAACCATTTTTAATGATAAAATTGTGCATGTTATATTTTGTTGAAATAATGATTAGATAAAGAGATCATCAACATCTATTTAAAGAACATCTTTTTGAAAAGTGTAAGCATGTTTTGGTCTTTCAACGGCTGGTTCAAAATTATCGAATATTTGTGGGGCCCCACAAATATTAGAAATTGCTATATATTTATGGATATTTCAGCCGTCTCTGAACTGATTTTGATCAAACAAAGACGAAATTGTCATGTAAATTGTGTGCTCTCTATACTTCTAGGAATGTTGGTATATTATATAACATGAAGAAATGTATCACATGTAATACGCTTGTTTTGCTTTAAGATTCATTGATACAACCGTATATAACATATTGCAATTTAGTATGGGCCACCACCGCCAAAACCAAAATCAACTCTATTTACTTATTGCAAAAGAAAGCCCTTCATAGATATGTACTGGTTCACAATATTTAGCATACACAAGTCCAATTTTTTACCAAATGAAAACCGTAACAGTATTCGACATAAATTCGCTACAAAGTTTACTGATCATGTTTAAGTATTTAAATAATATGCTCCCTCTTTCATTTCAAAACGTTTACACTATAAATAATTCATTCTCTCCTACCCTACCCGTAATTCCTCAATTTTTCATCTAGTCAACCCCAATTTACTTATTGCCCATAGATCCATGAAACACCATGGTCCCGACCCATGGAACTCTCTCCCAGCATCTATTAAGTCATGTTGCTCCCTCTTCTCATTTTAGGCCAGAGTTAAAACGATGTTATTATCAGAATATTAAAGCCACACTGTTCTATGTGTAGCTACTAACTCCCTCTATATAGAAAACAATGCCTAATCGGTGACCATTGGTCCCCCATGATCCTCTTTTTCTTATGCTTTTTAGAGCTGAGTTTATGAGATAACCACCTGTGCAGTGACCTTGCAGGGTGCTCTAATGCCTCCTATAAACTAGTACAGATAAGCTTTAAAGGTTACATTTCTGTGTCAACTCTTCAATCTTTATCATGATATCATCTCTTCCTTCATTCGAATCATCATCATCATCATCATCATCACCATCATCATCACCATCATCATCATCATCATCATCAGCATCATCATCATTCTCACCTTCATTGTCAATATCATCATCCTTATAATTTGTATTTTCAATTACTTATTCATTCTGCTTTAATAATAAATGTGATAATCTATGTCATGAGTTTTGTCTGGGGTTGTCAAATTTTCAAGCAATCTCCTTGCAATGACAGTCCTTCTTCCGCAAATAGTTGTATAAAGTTTGATAACATTTAGTATTTATGACATGTTATCATTTCGTTTTTGAAAATAAAAACTGTTATATATATTTGCTTACATATGATTCACAGTCAGAAAAATACTTATTGTATTTCATATTACTATTCTTATCGAAAAAAAAGTGTACTTATATGAATGTAGAAGAAAATCAAATCAAATCAAATTTGACACTCACTTGTTCATTATCTCACAACAAAATTATTTTGTGTAGCGCCATCTATACCCAAACTCAACTTTGCCTTTAAGTTCCACAATACTAAAAGTACATAAGTGTACAAATGAGGAAAAGGACTGTACGGCGAACAACTGCAAGAATGACATTTACAAAATGCAAACAAAATGCGAACAAAAGTCATGAATGAATTATAATGACATTGGCGGTATACAAGCCAGCTATATAGCACTGTACAATAGGTATACAGTGTGTCCCGAAAAAAACTATACACTTTTGAAATGGCTGCCGAATAACAAATATATAATTCTAGGGGAAAAGTTATATATGTATGGAAAGCTCATATACTCAACTTTCATATGACACCAAAAGTTGCGAAAATAATTCATGCTCGGGTGAGCACTGCTCACTTTTGTAAAGGGTATGAAAATTAGGTTGCGCAGGAATTAGCCTTCCAATTTGTGAGAGGTAAATCCTTTGGAGCTTACGGAATTGAGGATGATATGACCAATTTATGATCAGTTGTGATGAGTTTGGGTTTGCTGAGTGAAATGTTTGGTTTATGGGATTAACATTTTATGCATGAGTGAACAGGAATTGCATTTTTTATTGTAGCACTGTAACTTCCCTGGTAGACTCAGTGGTGTGTTCATGGGAGTCAGGATGGGGTGATGGTACATGTTGTAATTTCCATGTTACAAACTGTTATTCTCTTACATCTGTGACTTTGAATAAAAACCTTCACCCCACATTTCAATTATTGTTAGATTAGTTGAACATTTCATTGATTTACTCAATACCAAGGTAGGGATAATGTAAATTGAATATTTAAATACGGTTTGTTGAAAAAAGGAATGTCCAAGATGTCGGCTCCTTATTCTTCAGGTAAATGGTAACTGAAATGTGGGGTGAAGGTTTTTATTCAAAGTCACAAATGTAAAAAATAACAGTTTGTAACATGGAAATTCCAACATGTACCATCACCCCATCCTGACTCTCATGAACACACCACTGAGTCTACCAGGGAAAGTTACAATGCTACAATAAAAAATGAAATTACTGTTCCGTGCATAAAAGTTTGGTTTAATAAACCATGAAATTCACTCAGCAAATCATGAATGTATCATATCATCCTCAATGTTGTAAGCTCCAAAGGATTTACCTCTCACAAATTGGAAGGCTAATTCCTGCGCAACCTAATTTTCATACCCTTTACAAAAGTGAGCAGTGCTCACCCAAGCATGAATTATGTTCAAACTTTTTGGTGTCATATGAAAGTTGACTTTATGAGCTTTTCATACATATACAAATTTTCCCCCTAGAATCATATATTTGTTATTCGGCCGCCATTTCAAAAGTGTATAGTTTTTTTTCGGGACACACTGTATAGTATATCATTTGTTGTGGAAGTCAATAGGAAGGCAGTAAAATAAGTGCGTTGAACCCGTTGACAGAAGAACTATTGCTTAATGTATTGGTATGACAATAGGCGTACGAGTACTAACAAATACATTTAATCTTTGATTTCACATAAACAGATTAATTAATCAAATAATAACATAAATTATGAAATCTACTGCTTCATTAATTAGAAGTCTACTATATGAAAATCTTTATTCAGCCAGCTACCAACACACACATGCACACACAAACATGATTTGAGAATATCGAACAAATAACACCTACATGTATGAAAGAAGGACGGGAAAGTGGAATGTTATTTTTTATATGCGAGAGTTTGTAAGTGCCTAGCTTGTGAAGTTCAAATACAGTAAAGGGTACCTGTACTTTTTATGACATCCTGGTGACTTTTTTCCTTGATAATTTTGGAGTAACGAAATATCATCGGAAAATTATATCCGCTTCAGCTGTACAATAAGTAGCAGGCACGGAATATCTTACCCCACCCCCTCCAAATTCATCACATTCAACGTAATTTGTCAATGATATCAACTGTATCGTCTTCTTAGATGTTGTTTATGAAATGTGTCGCAGTTCTAATTGTTTTCTAAATAACATAGTATCATATAAATGTTTATTAGTGTGAGATCCATCGGCGAACTGAATGGGGGGGGGGGGGGCAGATACCGCCCCATAAAATTCAAACATAGTTTATTTCTAATTCGATACCAGTGATTTACAAAATATGTTGCTGAAATGACATAATTTTACGGACTATTCCCTTATTTTTTGTGTAAATTATACAAAGGTAGGCCCACATCATGACCGTATCATCAATACTCGCACCCTCCCTCCTTAAAAAAACAATTGCCCCTTACGCCATCTGGTGTTGATGCGGATTTTTTTCTTCTGACCCCCCCCCCCCCCCCCCCCTCCCACCCACAGTTTTTGCTCATTATCTATCACACCTTTAACCACTTCAAGTGTGAGATCAATCATAATATGTGCCTATTCTATTTCCTGTTCAAAAACTGGCTAAAATGGGAACACAAATAAGAAGAAAAGTCTGTACCCAGTCATCTGATCATTGAGAGAGTCTGGGGGAAAAACAAAATCTTAAACTAAGACCTAACCATAATAGTTTTCTAAATATACAATCCCATTTCATTTTGTATTGTAACGGAGAGATAATTTCTCATTTTTAATCAGTAGTTCTTCTCACTGTCAAATAACATGCCTCCATTAAACAAAATGCGAATTGCCCTAACAAGTGACTCTTTTTCCTCCTTTAGATTCGTTTCAGAAAACACACACGTACACTCTCAATAATAAATAATAATAATTGTCGGCGTTTTTAATTCGGGGCTGCGTAAATACGATCCCCGATTATCAGTGTCTGGATGCGCCACCATTACAATGCTTTGAGCCACACGACCACCGATCAAGAAGTAGAAATCGTCGGAAATTTTTACGAAATGGCACATTAGTGGCAGCGTAAATGAACGGATTAATCGCAGAATTGCACCACGCAAGAACTTCAGTGAGTTCCCAGATGACATTCGACACGCATTCCATTGCACAGATGGAGTAGACCACGGTTGTGATAATGTAAGGCAGCCAGAAGAGGATAAAGCAACCCGTCAGAATGCTTAGAACGATGGCTGCTTTCCGATGTCTGATGAGAGTCATCCGTACTTTGTCCGCGTCAATGACTTTCAGCGGGCCTTCTTCTGCAGAGTTAGTCTCGGTAGGTGAGACATGTGCGTTCATTATGTTGTCTTCACCGCGTTCATGAGGACCTGATGATAGCACTTCACACGATGCGGAGCTAGGTGATCCATTGGTGCCTTCATCGAGGTTCCGGGTTTTATGTCCTATGCCGACCTTTGCTGGACCACATTGTCTAACCTTAGATCTCTGATAGATGTTGATGTAGACAGACGTATTCAGGGTAACGATACAAACAAGCATAATGGCATACGGAATCAAGTTGATGGCTAGAGGTGCATAACGGAGAACTATGAATTCCATGATGCAGACTCGATCATAATCAATGTTGGACTGTCCTGTTATGGGACTCCAAGCAAAAGCGAACAAAGAGAGTAGGACGAGCATGATCGTCCAGACGAAGACGAGAATAAGTCCTACACGCTTCTTAGTCTGGTATGTCTTATACTTGAGACCCATACTGACCAGGCAGTAACGATCCCAGCTGATTAGGACCATAGTGATCTGGGAAACCCAGCATACAGTATAGTCCAGGACTAGCCATAGCTTACAGATGATCTCACCGTGAGGCCAGAAGCCCCGTACTAACCATGAGAGGTTAAACGTTAGGCTAAATACACCAACCATAAAGTCCGTTACTGCAAGGTTTAGTATAAGCAGATTGCCTTCGTTCGCTCGGACATGGGGATCTAGGATATAGGCCAAAATCACGAAAAAGTTACCGACGATTGTAACAGCGATGATGATCCCCATAATCAGTGATATTATGGCAAGTGAAGCAGGGGAATAAGATTGTTGTTCCCCGTCCAAAGAAATGTTATCACCAGACGAATGTATGCCCTCCATGTCGTATGTGAGATGTTTAATTGTTGTAGTTTAAAACGGATTGAGAATCATATCCATGCAGGTTGAGATAAAGGATCGCTGACAAAATGTTTTAGTACCAAATGAATCCAAAGTGTACTGCACAAGGTACCGAATCCCTTCCCGATAACTATTACATTTAAAATGCGACAACCTCGTATATGCATGGCAATGAGTCGCCCGCCCACTCAATTCGAATTAACAATGACATTATTTTTTTTATGGGGAAAACCCTTTTGTTATTTCCTGCGTATTGTGTAGATTGGTGCTAACTCGTGTTGATATTGTTTGTTATGTTTCTTTTGTGTTGTAAACCATAACAGTTTTGGGATCGTTTGTTAGCAAAGCTTTTGAATATGTTCAGTCTTCCGTCGAATCATCAGATCATAATCGTTTTTTCTAATACCACGTCATTTCCTATTTCCTCTTCTAGATCAATGAATGTGTTAATCAAAACAACACCATTTGGGGGGTTATAAGGGATATCTGACTTTTGTACTGAATTCATTTTTATGAAATCAGAATAACAAATTATTATTATTATAATTAGTAGTATAGCTTTTCATGTTCATTTATTTATTCTTTTTCCTTATGCTCTTTTCTGACATGATTTCATATTATACAACTTTCTTATTTTTCTGATATATTTATATCGCATTTTAAGTTTTCTCTTAACGTCTCTCTCTATATGAATATCTTCCTACTTTCCATCATGAATGAGGTGATTTTTGTAAGGTTTTCCCGGCCAATTTCGTCAAAGCAGCAATCCATTTAATTGACGTGCATTCGTGTTCGAGCAAACTTTCTCCACTCGTTGCTCTCCTGTTTCATATTAAAACTTGCTGCATTCAATTTCGTTTCGAGTCACCGAATTTTCTAACATTCACATTCAAATTAAAGCTTGGTTCAGTCAATTTGGAAATGCGTAATTTCGCCAATATTGAGTGGGAGGAAAATTATTTGGTCTTTGATTATGTGCTAGTTTATGTCAAATAATGTTATCTCCTTACTACAATAAAAGATCGTAACTATGTAAATATTATAATGGTGTTTATAAGCTTATACGATATGTATTTCTGTTAATTCATGCATAATTACATCTTTAGATTAATCATGTAATTTATTGTATAATTGATCGTTGTAAAGCGCACAGAAAATGTATTAGTATGCGCTATCTAAAAATGACTTTATTGTTATATAATATTGATGGAGTAGGTGTATTTTCGTTCTTTTCATTAACATCTTTTTCTTTATTCATTATTGTATTTTGTTTCCATCATGTCCATGTATATATAAAGTCGTTCAGCCTTCGATTTCTTGGCGTGCCATGAAGGCACCTTGGGATGTTCTTTTGAGAATTGTTGTATATATAGCTTGTCCTTAGAAGAGAAGTCGAAAATTGTGCACCAATAGGGACTTTTAGATTCGCACGAAGACAATGGGGATTGATACGATCGACGTCCTTTTAATGGACTGCCTTGAATGGACGTCACACGTATCAGTCGACGCAAATCTAAAAGTCCCTATAGGGACGGTTATCTTTGTAGTTAGAGATACCTGCTAGGGAATACTCATGTCATTCCTACAAGTAAGCTTTGCATAAATTATTCAAACAGAAGTATACACAAAGGGACAAATTAACCTCAAATGAAAAACAATGCACAAATGTGAAATACGTATGCCTATTCACGAAATTGAATGCCCGAATACATACCACCGTCTGTCCGACGCGAATTTGAACGCTCCTTGCATTTGCACGTCTGCGTGACAAGAGTATGAAATCGCATGCTACTAAATCAAATTTAACGACACAATTAGCTTGTTGAATGTTGATCTACATAGTCATTCAATTTCGCACGAACTTGACTGAACGTATCAAACGTTAATTCGGATGCTAAGTTAACGAAGTTGGGCGGGAAAACCTATAGTATTAAAACCATTATTATCATCATTATTACTAATATAATGTTTTAATCATCATAGATATCACTATGAATTTGCATGAATTGAAAATAACTATCTTTCTTTAAAGATTATACAACGTCTTAAATGATTTTAGTCGAGAAAAGGCTATTAGTGCTAATAAAACACTGTCGTTTGTTTTCTTGACAAACTGGCAGAAAATTTGTGGAAAATAACTACAGCCAAGAGGAAATAAAACAAATTAAAGGTCACACTAGGGTATATACCATTGATTATAATCATAAATATAATCTTAAAGGTAGTGGTGTGGCTGAAGAATATCTTCTAGTATTGTCCTGGAAATCGACAGAGCTTTATTTTACTATTTAGTTATTGGCTTTGAGGAGGATTGATTTACTTTCAAATAGGGCTTTGGTGAAGATTAATAGATCTTCGAGTAGCTATGCTGGTTAAAGGCAAAGTCGAGTACGGTTTTGGTGACGATAAATTATATTCAAGTAACGGTTGATGAATGACTGCTTTGCCATCGATTATTGGTTTTGACGGGAACGTGCACACTTAACCCCTTGTCTACTGGAACCAGGTGGTCCCTGTATTAAGTCTTTGGGACTTTGACAATGCAGTAGTCAATAGGTTAACAGGGAGCGTAGCATCCAAGGTCCCTGGAGACTTCTTTGTTTAGGGGGAGGAGTGAGTATCTTCATGTGGATCGCACCGTGCTTTATAAACATGATATAATGAAATGTTTCACTTTCACAAGACTGATAAGTGATCTACTGTCAAATATCATATTCCAAGTATTTTTTTCCTAACTTGAGACATTTTTTGATGGGTTTGAACTACGTCACCATAGTTTCTATTCATGCCAGAAGATTGAGTGGTAAGTGAAGTCGGAGAGAGATTTGCTCTTGGAAGCTAGTATGTTATCACTTATAACATCAATCAGGAAAGCATAATTTCATAAGCAAATCCAGCTTCCCATCGATCTTGCACGATCTTGATGCAAATGAAGTAAGTCATTTGCATCGTCTTGCCCAGACCTGACGGTGATCACCAAGCAGGGGCGTACGCAGGGGGGGGGGGGTTAAACCCCCCCCCCTTTGGTATTTTTATGTGTGTAAACCCCCCTAAAAAAACCTAACCCCCCCCCTTTAGTTTTTGTTTTAGTTTTTTTAATTAATTATTTAAAAAAAAAAAAATTATACCCACGGCTAACCTAAAAAAGGTGACCTTACCCCCCCCCCCCCCAACGAAGAAAAATGTCAAATTTTGAAATTTCGAGACCAAAAAAAAAAGAAAAAGTGTCCGCTTGTCCGCCTTTTGCAATTTAAGGAACTCTTAGTGTGCATCTGTAACTCAGATATGATCACCAACCTGTGAATGGAATCACAAAATACTTACACCAAGCTATTTTATTACAGACAAGAGAATAGACTCTTCTCCGTCTGAACAGTAATTGTCATTTTCTTTCGCTAGCCACGTTTGTTTAAAGAGGCGAACATGGAAGTATTAAACGGTTCTACTTTCAATATTTCGGCAGAGGAGAATCAACACCCATATTCAATAGCTTCAATCTCCATAATTGCATTGATTGTTATAATTATAATCATTGTAACAGTCATCGGAAACATCCTCGTGGTTCTGGCATATATTCGTGACCCACATCTTCGGGCGAATGTGGGTAATCTGTTCATCGTTAACCTCGCGATAACCGATTTTACGGTTGGCGCTTTTAGCCTGACCTTAAATCTCTCAAGGTTCATTAAGGGTTTCTGGCCACATGGTGAGGTCATCTGTAAGCTATGGATTGTCTTTGACTCTACTGTGTGTTGGGTGTCCATGATCACAATGGTCTTAATCAGCTGGGATCGATACTGTGTGGTCAGAATGGGTCTAAAATATAAGAAGTATCAGACTAAAAAGCGTGTAGGGATGATCCTGATCTTCGTTTGGACAATCGCGATCAGTTTACATTCCTCGTTGGCGTTTGCTTGGATACCGATAACCGGACAACATAGTGTTGACTATACTGAAGCCTGCAGGATGGAATTTTTATCTCATGTCTACTATACCGTGTTTATTAACTTGATTTCGTTTGCCATTTTACTTTCAATCGCGATAATATTGAATTTATACGTCTACATTAACATCAGACGAAGATCTCGTGGCAGATCTACAGTGAGACATATACCTCCCCAGAATATCAGATCAGAGTTTTCTACGCAGAACCTTAATCATATTACGAAAGAATTACCTGGTGGATATAATGTTAAAACATATGAAAAGTCACAATCTCCAGAATTTACTAACAATGTCGAGAACCATGGACAAATAAGCACAATTAGTAACAATGAAATAGTGTCCCTCAGCAAAATTGAAATAACCGTAGACGAGAATAAGGAGAAAATGAATCTTGCAGGACATCGGAAAGCGGCCATTGTTTTATGCATCCTCACCGGATGTTTCGTTCTGTTCTGGACGCCTTACAAAGTAATGACTGTGGTCTTCTCGATCTGTGGAAACGACTGCATATCAACTGTCACATGGGAAGTTTTAGAGGTTTTAGCATGGTGCAACTCGACCATCAACCCATTCATATATGCTGCGACAAAATTATGCATTTTCGTAGAAACTTTAGTCACTTTTTGCTTTTTAATCGTTGGGCACGTAACGTAGAAAATTGAGAAGTCGATCGAAAACAGTCCTCTCTGGTTAAATCTATTTTTCATTTCCCGTTCTTTTACTGAAGGAAGATATCAAGTTAACCTGAGATTCTTTGTATATATATTTTAAAAACAAATTATATTCAGGTTGCATTATTCTTTAAATTTACATTTGATATTTTTATGCGAGCAAGTCATAATTTCTTGTACTAACAAATACCGTTGAAACCATGAAAACTAAAGTACACCTTTATAGAAAATAAGAATGTTAAAATTACATTTAGTCAGTGTTATCATTTTTAACAGTGTTTAAGATAAATGTGACCAAGTTTCTAGCATGACGTTCTTTTTCCTAACACAACTTTTGAAAAGTTGACGTTCTTTACTTTGACTCTTTATCGTGATATTTTTTTTGTGTTGAAAATAACTACAGCCAAGAGACTACCAAAGAAATAAATTAAAAGAAGTCACGTATATACCATTGATTATAATGTTATAAGTAGTGATATGGCTGAAGAATATCTTCTAGTATTGTCTTGGAAATCGACAAAGCTTAAGTTTACTGTTAAATTATTATCAGGGAGGATTAATTTACTTTCAAATAGGGCTTTGGCAAAGATTAATTGATCGTCGAGTAACTATGCTGGTTAAAGGCAAAGTCGAGTACAGTTTTGGTGGAGATAAATTATATTCAAGTAACGGTTGTTGAATGACTGCTTTGTCATCGATGATTGGTTTTGATAATTGTTACAAAGTAAAGGGGGAACGTGCACACTTCACAGGGAGCGTAGCATCCAATGTCCTTGGAGATTTCTATGTTTAGGGGAGGATTGATCATCTTCATGTGGATCGCACCGTGCTTTATAAACATGATAAAGTGAAATGTTTCACTTTCACATGACTGATAAGTGATATATTGTCAAATATCATAAGCAGAATTCCATTTTTTTTTCCTAACTTGAGATATTTTTTGATGGGTTTGAACTAAGTCACCATAGTTTCTATTCATGCCAGAAGATTGAGTGGTAAGTGAAGTCGGGGAGAGATTTGCTCTTGGAAGCTAGTATGTTATCACGTATAACATCAATCAGGAAAGCATAATTTCATAAGCAAATCCAGCTTCCCATCGATCTTGCACGATCTTGATGTGAAGTAAGTCATTTGCATCGTCTGGCCCAGACCTGACGGTGATCACCAAGTGATTTCATTATACTGCTTCCACGAGACTACATCAAACGGGTGAGTAAAGAGTCTTACATGTACTTAATGTAAACAAAAAGGATGTCTAGAATAATTTTTAACAAATAATAGCCGATTAAAAAAAAAAATCATCTAAAATCACCCTCAGTGGTTTAATAATGCAGTCAGCCTCTAGAGCATCATGATATCGTTAGCAAGTACGATGATAGCTTTTAGTGGACGTACAAGACTCCATCATCTCCAGCATTACACTTTACATGTAGCTGTCAACTTTTTGCCAACTTACACATGTTGTGCATGTTTTTTCTTCGCTAAATCCAAGTGTGTTTAGGCATTTCATAGTAAGTTTCTACCGAGCAGCCGTAGTGATAACTGTGGTGTCTTTGGAATATCATCATGCTCCTATACCATTGGGGCCCAAACATAGTTGCATTCAGTCATTCATACTGCACGCAAAAAGGTATTGACAACAAACATTTTAATGTCATTTCAAAATACAATTAAAAACTATACGAGATGGTGGTGATGTTTATGTTCTCAATTTACTTCACAATTTTTTACAGGACCTGAGTCCCAGAAGTACTGGCTCTAATCACCACAAAACGACAACAGCAGCATCAGCAAAAAGGCGAACTCTCAAAGGCGATTTCAGAAACTGGACCAGTTATTCAACATTCGGCATGTCATACTTTTAACTATCAAATGGTTAATATAGCTGCTACATAGCCTGAACAGAGAAACTGGCTTTTGCAATTTAAGGAACTCTTAGTGTGCATCTGTAACTCAGATATGATCACCAACCTGTGAATGGAATCACAAAATACTTACACCAAGCCATTTTATTACAGAATAAACTCTTCTCCGTCTGAACAGTAATTGTCATTTTCTTTCCCTAGCCACGCTTGTTTAAAGAAGCGAACATGGAAGTATTAAACGGTTCTACTTTCAATATTTCGGCAGAGGAGAATCGACACCCATATTCAATAGCTTCAATCTCCATAATTTCATTGATTGTTATAGTCATAATCATTATGACAGTCATCGGAAACATCCTCGTGGTTTTGGCATATATTCGTGACCCACTTCTTCGGGCGATTGTGGGTAATCTGTTGATCGTTAACCTCGCGATAACCGATTTTACGGTTGGCGCTTTTAGCCTGACCTTAAATCTCTCAAGGTTCATAAAGGGGTTTTGGCCACATGGTGAGGTCATCTGTAAGCTATGGATTGTCTTCGACTCTACTGTGTGTTGGGTGTCCATGATCACAATGGTCTTAATCAGTTGGGATCGCTACTGTCTGGTCAGAATGGGTCTAAAATATAAGATGTACCAGACTAAAAAGCGTGTAGGGATGATCCTGATCTTCGTTTGGACAATCATGATCAGTTTATATTCCTTGTTGGTGTTTGCTTGGATACCGATAACCGGACAACATGGCGTTGACTATACCAAAGCCTGCAGGATGGAATTCTTATCTAATGTCTACTATACCGTGTTTATCAACTTGATTTCGTTTGCCATTTTACTTTCAATCGCTATAATATTGAATGTATACGTCTACATTAACATCAGACGAAGATCTCGTGGCAGATCTACAGTGAGACATATACCTCCCCCGAATATCAGATCAGAGTTTTCTCCGCAGAACCTTAATCAAATTACGAAAGAATTACCTGGTGGATATAAGGTTAAAACGTATGAAAATTCACAACCTTCAGAATCTACTAACAATGTCGAGAACCATGGACAAATAAGCACAATTAGTAACAATGAAATAGTGTCCCTCAACAAAATTGAAATAACCGTAGACGAGAATAAGGAGAGAATGAATCTTGCAGGACATCGGAAAGCAGCCATTGTTTTATGCATCCTCACCGGATGTTTCGTTCTGTTCTGGACACCTTACAAAGTAATGACTGTGGTCTTCTCGATCTGTGGAACCGACTGCATATCAACTGTCACATGGGAAGTTTTAGAGGTTTTAGCATGGTGCAACTCGACGATCAACCCATTCATATATGCTGCGACAAATGTGCATTTTCGTAGAAACTTTAGTCAGTTTTTGCTTTTTAATCGATAGGCACGTGACGTAGAACATTGAGAAGTCGATCGAAAACAGTCCTCTCTGGTTAAATCTTATTTTTCATGTTTGATTCTTTTACTGAAGTAAAATATCAAGTTAACCTGAGATTATTTGTATTTATATTATAACAACTTATTTTCAGGTTGCATTATTCTTTAAATTTACATATGATATTTTTATGCGAGTAAGTCATAATTTCTTGTACTAAAAGATACCGTTGAAACCATACATGCTAAAGTACACCTTTATAGATAATAAGAATGTCAAAATTACATTACGTCAGTGTTATTATTATTAACAGTGTTTAAGATAAATATGACCGAGTTGCAAGCATGACGCGCTTTTTCCTAACACAAACTTTGAAAAGGTGACGTTTAATAGTTTTCTTTCGTGAGATTTTTTGGCTGTGGGTCATCTTGTCATTTTGTATATAAAGAATATCCGTAAAAATGTTAAGGCTCATCAACCTTTAACGACACCCACATATTCAAGATCATCAGTAGCACTTGTATAGGCACACATCAGTTACCAATGGCAACCCAGCTTCAGAGTAGCCACAACAATAACCAGCCGTGAGGTTTCTCTGGACCTACTCATTTCGAGTCTTGATATTGTCCAAACACGTAGTGACAGTAAAGGTGTGAGGAATCACGTGACAGGACGAGGGATAATTAACCCGAAAACAGTTAACAGACGAAAGAAGTGGAATCGAAGTTGTCTCAACGTTCAGGTGAGGCGTATGTGGTGTGTGGAATCTTGTAAATAAATTTCTGTGTGGATATTTTGTAATGACTTCGATTAAGTATTCCGAGGATAATCTAAAAATGAAACCTAAATAAAAAACAAATCGTTAACTATACGAGGAGCTTTTGCCAACGCTAGGATTATTATGGAAAACGACAACTAAAGACTAAACCAGCACTTTTCTTTTTATTATGTATTTGCCTAACATTCATAGCTTTCTCAGTGAGTTAAATTTTTTTTTGCAGAAATAGGACATTTAATGATTCGAAAATTTTTTGATACATTTATTGTTGATTTGTTTCCTCTTTTTTCTGGAGGACCGTTTCAGATCATGTGATTTAAGTACTGGCTCTAATCATCGCAAAACGACAACAGCAGCATCAGCAAAAGGCGAACTCTCAAAGGGCGATTTCAGAAACTGGACCAGTTATTCAACATTCGTCATGACATACTTTTAACTATCAAATGGTTAATATAGAGCTCATTAGCTGCTACATAGCCTGAACAGAGAAACTGGCTTTTGCAATTTAAGGAACTCTTAGTGTGCATCTGTAACTCAGATATGATCACCAACCTGTGAATGGAATCACAAAATACTTACACCAAGCCATTTTATTACAGAATAAACTCTTCTCCGTCTGAACAGTAATTGTCATTTTCTTTCGCTAGCCACGTTTGTTTAAAGTAGCAAACATGGAAGTATTAAACGGTTCTACTTTCAATATTTCGGCAGAGGAGAATCAACACCCATATTCAATAGCTTCAATCTCCATAATTTCATTGATTGTTATAATCATAATCATTGTGACAGTCATCGGAAACATCCTCGTGGTTTTGGCATATATTCGTGAACCACATCTTCGGGCGAATGTGGGTAATCTGTTCATCGTTAACCTCGCGATAACCGATTTTACGGTTGGCGCTTTTAGCCTGACCTTAAATCTCTCAAGGTTCATAAAGGGGTTTTGGCCACATGGTGAGGTCATCTGTAAGCTATGGATTGTCTTCGACTTTACTGTGTGCTGGGTGTCCATGATCACAATGGTCTTAATCAGCTGGGATCGCTACTGTCTGGTCAGAATGGGTCTAAAATATAAAATGTACCAGACTAAAAAGCGTGTAGGGATGATCCTGATATTCGTTTGGATAATCATGATCAGTTTATATTCCTTGTTGGTGTTTGCTTGGATACCGATAACCGGACAACATGGCGTTGACTATACCAAAGCCTGCAGGATGGAATTATTTTCTAATATCTACTATACCGTGTTTACCAACTTGATTTCGTTTGCCATTTTACTTTCAATCGCGATAATATTGAATGTATACGTCTACTTTAACATCAGACGAAGATCTCGTGGCAGATCTACAGTGAGACATATACCTCCCCAGAATTTCAGATCAGATTTTTCTCCGCAGAACCTTAATCATATTACGAAAGAATTACCTGGTGGATATAAGGTTAAAACATATGAAAAGTCACAACCTCCAGAATCTACTAACAATGTCGAGAACCATGGACAACTAAGCACAATTAGTAACAATGAAATAGTTTCCCTCAACAAAATTGAAATAACCGTAGATGAGAATAAGGAGAGAATGAATCTTGCAGGACATCGGAAAGCAGCCATTGTTTTATGCATCCTCACCGGATGTTTCGTTCTGTTCTGGACACCTTACAAAGTAATGACTGTGGTCTTCTCGATCTGTGGAACCGACTGCATATCAACTGTCACATGGGAAGTTTTAGAGGTTTTAGCATGGTGCAACTCGACGATCAACCCGTTCATATATGCTGCGACAAATGTGCATTTTCGTAGAAACTTTAGTCACTTTTTGCTTTTTAATCGTTGGGCATGTAACGTAGAACATTGAGAAGTCGATCGAAATCTTATTTTTATCTTAAATCTTATTTTTCATGTTCGGTTCTTTTACTGAAGGAAGATATCAAGTTAACCTGAGATTCTATGTATATATATTATAAATACTTATAATCAGGTTGCATTATTCTTTACATTTTCATTTGATATTTTCATGCGAGTAAGTCATAATTTCTTGTACTAAAAGATACCGTTGAAACCATACATGCTTAAGTACACCTTTATATATAATAAGAAATTACATTTAGTCAGTGTTATTATTATTAACAGTGTTTAAGATAAATGTGACCGAGTTGCTAGCATGACGCGCTTTTTCCTAACACAACCTTGGAAAAGTGACGTTTAATAGTTTTCTTAACTAATCTTTACTTTGACTCTTCATCGTGATATTTTTTGGTTGTGGGTCATCTTGTCATTTCGTATATAAAGAATATCCTTAAACCTGTTAAGACCCATAAATCATTAACGACATCCACATATTCAAGACCATCTGTAGCACTTGTATAGGCACCCATTAGTAACCAATGGCAACCCAACTACAGAATAGCCACAACAATAACCAGCCGTGATGTTTCTCCGGACTTATTCATTTCGATTATTGATATTGTCAAACACGTAGTGACAGTAAGGTTTCAGGAATCACGTGACAGGACGAGGGATAATTAACCCGAAAACAGTTCACAGGATCAACCAACAGACGAAAGAAGTGGAATCGAAGTTGTCTCAACGTTCAGATGAGGCGTATGTGGTGTGTGGAATCTTGTAAATGAATTTCTGTGTGGATATTTTGTCATTACTTCGATCAACAATATTCCGAGGATAATCTAAAAATACAACCTAAATAAAGAACAAATCGTAAAACTATACGAGGAGCTTTTGCCAACGGTAGGATTATGTTGGAAAACGACAACTAAAGACTAAACCAGCACTTTTATTTTATTATTTATTTGCCTAACATTCATAGCTTTCTCAGTGAGTTAAAGTTTTTTGTTGGTGAAATAGGACATTTAATGATTCGAAACATTTTAATACATTTCTTGTTGCTGTTTTTTTTCTTTTCTTGAGGACCGTCTCAGATCATGTGATTTAAAGCATTTTCTTTTGCGAGCTAGACCATCAGAAGATACCAAGGACAACATAATCCGTAAACTGAACACCCAACATACATCTTCGTTTAATTGTGAAACTTTCATATAAAGACAGGAGAACAACTGCTCATTCCCTTTTGAAAACCAGTACATCATTTAAAACAATCGTACTTGATGACAAGATAACTGAGTACAACCGGAAGTCTTGTGTCTAAATGGCGAAATGATATGATCTAAGGGGGTCAAACACCTATGTGTGATGTGTTTCATTATCCTGCGAAACAGGGCTGTACTGAATACTATAAGAACATCCCTCGTACATAGAGTGTGGTGAATCATGGTAATATCAAATGAATCTGTTGTTGACACGTCAGAAGGAATTGTGCCTTCCTACTCAGTTGAGGAAATTGCCATAATTTCACTGATTGAAGCACTTACCATTACTAGTACTGTCATCGGAAACGTCTTTGTGATTTTGGCTTACATTCGCGACTCGCATATTCGAACGAAAGTCGGCAATCTCTTCATTTTAAACCTCGCTATAACATATTTCCTGATTGGTGCTTTCAGTCTAACATTCAATCTCTTAAGGTTCATCAAGGGCTTTTGGCCCCTCGATGAGATCACCTGTAAGTTATGGCTAGTCCTGGACTATACGGCGAGCTGGGTGTCTGTCCTGACTATGGGCCTTATCAGCTGGGACCGATACTGCCTAGTCAGCATGGGTCTGAAATATAAGACATACCAGACCAAGAAACGTGTAGGACCAATTCTCATCTTCGTTTGGACTCTCGGGATTATCTTCTTTTCTTTCCTAACGTTTGCCTGGAGTTCCATGACCGGACAATCGAATGTTGATTATGATGAAACATGCAGAATGGAGTTCATATACAGCAGTACTGCTACGGTGTTCATCAATCTTATTTCGTTTGACACCTTACTTATTATGACGATCATTATGAATTATTTCGTTTATGTTAATATCCGACGAAGGTCAAAGAGAACCGTGAGCAACAGAAGTTCTCCGTATAGCAACGTAAAGATTCCAACCCCAATCTCCAATACTACAACCTGGAAACCCCTCTCGAGATGGACCTGCTTCTTTTTCAAAAGTTCGAATGGTCGAGAGCAAGATCCAGAGAACAATACTTCTCCGGCCATCGATGAGATTCAGAACGTGGAGGCTACGGGGTCTAAAAGAGAAGAAACTTCCCCTGATCGAAATGACCTTCCCTAATACGATTAGATTGGACATACAAGCCAAGAAAGAAAGGATTAGACTAGCTAAACATCTTAAAGCTTTTACCGTTTTGAGCATCCTCACCGGATGTTTCGTTCTGTTCTGGACGCCCTACAAAGTAATGACCGTGGTCTTCTCGATCTGTGGAACCGACTGCACGTCAACTGTCACATGGGAAGTTTTAGAGGTTTCAGCATGGTGCAACTCGACGATCAATCCATTCATATATGCTGCAACAAATGTGCGTTTTCGTAACAACTTTCGACACTTTCTGCTCCTCGACCGATGTTCAAGTGACGCAAATCACTGTAAGGTCCAGCGCAAACAGCCATAATAAGTTTTGCAGTCTGACATCCCACGAGACCGACAACCAATGAGACCAACATTTTTGGTTAACGTTACCGTGATTTATACCAGGGTCAGATGTAGACAAATTTAACCCCCCCCCCCCAATAAATGCTGTTTAACTTTCAAAATTGCTCTCGAAGGGTTTTTAATTTGATAGACAATGGATTTCTGCATGACTCTTTAATTCATCAGTAGGGACAACGGATTTGGGGCTTCAATTTATTACCCCTGGTATTCCCAATGGGAAATCAGTCTACTTCTTCTTACCCTTTTATGTTGTCTTCTTCTTTGTCTTTTTCTTCATCCGCTTCTTCTTTTTCGTCATCTTCTTCTCCTCTTTCTCCCCTTGCTTCCTTTTCCCTCTTTTCTTCTTCTCTGTCTTCTTCTTATCTCCTCCTCCTCCTTCTTCTTCCTCTTTTTATGTAGACTTTTAATTTACATACCCACGTGTATATATAAATATATATATATATATATATTACCAAATTCACAAATCTTTCTTTATTAGTTGGTAAAAAAGTGGGAAGTAAAATTTCACGTCTCTTCGGCATTTTTTTAATTTGCAAAACGGTCAAGATGAATTTCACTACCCTCATAACACGTTATCAAATAACAACACAATAGTCGCTCCATAGAACGCGGTTCTTCACAATATTTATATATCCTGTAACCATTCTTTTTAGCACAATGTACTTATACGTATTGTTTGTATAATAATTTGTTGCACTTGGTTGTAATTTTTAAGTTTGAATTGGCGATCTATGATGCATTATTTGTATATGTTTTATTGCTTTTGTTTGTACATTTTAATTTTCAATTCACTATTTGAAGAAATAAAACTGAATCCTGTCATAGTGAAGAAGAGAACTCTCAAAGATTTTTTATTTCAATTGTTTTAATTTATATTTATGTATGACATTTGGAGTGAAAATTGAGTTATTAAGTAAACATGGTCATTAGCAGAAGAATTTCGTGTCCTTTTAACGATTGCACACCAGAAGTAGTGCCCTCTACGTACGACTGCAGGTACAGGAAAATTGAAGGTCTCCCAAGAAACAAACTGTTTAATCATAAGTCATTAATTTAATAAGTTATATTTTTTTTCAATTCGTCAGATTGGCGTGTTGACGGGTATTTGTGTATATTTTTATTTTTGTTGAATATTAAATTGAAGACTGACGGTAGCGTATTGTTATTTAACTGGAACATCAACTCACCGAGTTTATAATTATCTTCAAGGTTTAATTTTCGATGAACAAACCATCAGTATGGGATCTCCAGGAAGTGTTACAAATAACACGCATACCTTTCTTTTGTAGAAGTAGTATTCTATTGGGATAATAATTGTGTGTATTACCCCTAACAAAAATGCCATAATTTAAGTTGGGCAAAATTAATGTCGAGTAAAGCATTAGCAGGGAGGAGGTTGGGGGCTATATTGCGAGAAATTGTTCGGCAAATTTTATCAATATAAACTTTCAGTGAGAGTTTATCGTCTATTATCAGACCCTGAAATTTTATTGAATGACGACTTCTATGCCAGATTATAGTTTAATAGTATGTGATAAGTTACCTATAGCATTGCTGAAGAACTTAAATTTACTGATAACTTATTAGCTCTTATCCATTATTACAATTTATCTTATTCAATATTTAGTGTATTGGTCAAATATCAGGAGCTAGATGTGAAAGGAGCACATTCGAATCATCTGCAAATAAAAGAAAGGAGAGGATATTATAGGAATTTTGGATATCATTTATAGGGAAATTATGGGAAATGGGACACCACAATCTACATCTTGCATAGAAGAACATTGGTAATTTATACATACAAATTGCCTCCGGTTTGTTAGTTAGTTTTCCGAATCACGGGTCCTACCACGAATTCCGTAATTGTTCAATTTTTAGAGAAGTATTTTATGATCGGTGGTATCAAAGGCCTTGGAGAGGTCCAGGAAAACACTCACAGTATGATTGAATTCGTCGATAACTTTTGTATTTTTTTTGACAAGGGTCAGTATACCATGGGATGAACGATGTTTGTGCCGAAAGCCAAACTGAAAAGGAGAAATTACGTTGTTTTTATTCAGAAGATTTAGAAGTCTTATGTATATTATTCTGTACAGATTTTTTGAAAGATCAGGCATTCCTGAGAGAAATTGGTCTAGAATTGCATATATTAATTTTCTTCTTTTTTTAAATAATACAAATAATAATATAGAGTATTTGTAATGCGCCAACTCCACATGAATACTGTGGTCGAGGCGCATGGAGAAGAAAAGATATAAGTACACAAAAATACACAACAAATACACACAAAAATGAACAGCGACAAGCCGTTGTAACCATGGAAATCTTTATAAAATCATCTATCGATTTTAATTTAATCGCGATATTATGGTTCACATTGCATTTTCAAAATTTGAATGGGAGTAAAAATCGAGACGTTTGTGCCTTTTCATTAGTCCGCTGAAGCACATCATATCGATGATTAGAGCATCTGATCGTTTGAATCGTTTTGCCCTTCTTCTTTTTCTGTAGACCTATACTTTACATACCCACTCCACACAAACATGATTTAAAAACAAAACAATCCAGGATACTGTTCTTGTTTCACATGTTCTCTTTTTTTCTTCCAATGGAGCACATAATAATAATACTAATCTTTTGAAGTCCACTCCAAATTTTATTCTATTTTTATTAATTAAGTTAAACCGAAAATGGAAATTCTTGTCACCCAATTGATCGTGAGCCCGGCAGCCACTGAGCAGCGCCAGATCGACGTTGCTCTATCCCTTATCCCTTACTGTTAAACGCCAAACATGGTAGCAGCAACTCCTGCCTTTTAACGTCTTTTGGTATGACGCGACCGGGGTTCGAACCCCCGACCTCCCGGTTGTGAGGCGGACGCTCTACTGACTGAGCCAACACACCGGTTTGATTCATTATTTGTAAAATTTTGAATGAAATTACCACTTCAGATCTGTATCGTAGCTGACGCTATTGCCGTATGCAGTACCAGTGCCATTGATCAGGAGAGTTTGGCCAACTTGGTTTCACTGGGTCACTACATGCCCCCCCCCCCCCACTAAGTGTTATTTAGGTTTAATACGCATATGCGTGTTCCCAGCGACCCCTCCCCCTTTCAGCAAAAGTCTGGTGTACGGGTAGACCTTTTTCTGTTGTTACAAACCGGAGAGTTTGGGAACATGCATGGTATCCCTCCGTTCACGCAGTGGGGGAGGGGGGGGGGGGGGCTTCATGGCGTTTATTCTTTTATTTTGTGCTTGCCCAACAAAGAAATAGTCGCCATATTGTAACTAACTCGAACCGGGTTGGCAAAACTCTGTTTATAGATGGCTCTGTGCAATACTAGTGTCCCTCCATACATAGAGTTTGGCCAACCCGCTTTGAGTTAGACACAATATGGCGATTACTGCTTTGTTGGGCAAGTACAACACGAAAGGATATACGCAAACTTGTGATCCAGTGAAAACAAGTTGGCCAAACTCTGTATAAATGGCTCTGTGCAGTACCATTGTCATTGGTTAGGATGTGTAAAGATGGCTTTGTACAGAGTGACGATGTGGAATCATAACTCGGGGATAGGCGGTTAATAACAGAGAAAGAGTGGACAGAAGGAAGGACGAAAGAAGAGGAAGTTTGGTTAACTGTAAAATACATCGACCCAAAGAGACAGTTAGAGATCTAATGTGAGTGAAGGGGTATAATTATAACTTTGCCACCATAACCTATAGGAGCTATATATTTTCCTCTATTTACAAATTGAAGTTGTATCATGATCGTAACTACTTTCGAAAATCAACTCTAAGGCATTTTGAATACCCTATTGTATGTTACATGGAAATCAGATAAGGATTACGTAAAACGTCATCGTAATGTTCGCGTATTTCTTAGGATGAAGGATAAATCTATTGAAATTGCATTAAGTTTACTTTACGAGCAATCTAAATGCGCGATGACACGGGTAAGTGTTCAATACAGAGCCAGACGATGATTGTTCTTCAATCATGCTATCTTACTAAGATTTAAAGGTACCAATCACCAATCACACTTAAATACTGTAATTAATATGTAACCAACATATATCTTCACTGTATGATTTGTAAAGAAATATCGGCATACACCTCGTAAAGATCGCGTTCTCTATCTTGTAGTCGAAGAAAATGCCCCCTTTGTGAACGTCGTTTATAATGTTCGGACAGATACGAAGTCGCGTTTCAAATCAGGCTGCAGATATAAAGCCCGTATCTAGAGAGCAAGACATTTTGTGTTGAACGGATAAACGTCCTTACCTATACCGGGCACTAATCTTTAAACACTCAGTAGGGCCATGTAAAATGCGCAATGGCCCTACAGAGCGTTTAAAGAGCAGTGAATCTCGAACGACCGCACCGAAATTATATGTGTGTGAATGATGTTGATCTGAAGCTGATTAGTTGAAAGCTCTTTAAACTAATAAGCTTTAAAGAATATTACCCCTGTGTGAAAACACTTCCACGAAGGACAGAAGCTTTCACGCCAAACTTATACGAACCCGCGCTCGCACGCGCACACACGAATGCCCGCACACACATCATCTCGTTAGCGATTAATTGACAAAATATGTCTATAACCAGGCAACCATGCATACATTTAATCATAATACAGAGTGAGTCAGAAAAAATGTCCCACTTGTTAAAAGTTGTATTGTTTGAAGAAATGTCCCACTTTTTAAAAGTTGTATTGTTTGAAGTATGAATATTTAATCATGGGTTTCATGATATGTCTTGATAGAGTTATCCTCCCAGTATATTTAGGTACCATTCTCATTTGAATCTCTTCATGCATGACTGAACATCAGACAATCTTTACAAGACTGCCAAATCTCACTTGCGCCAAGTTGCTGGGTGAGGAATAAAATAGTGTTTTGAACAAAGATCCATAATTTGTGTACTTTTGCTACTGAAAAGAGGCTCAAGTGACTGCTGCCAAATCAGGCAAGCCCTTTTAAAGGCAAGTGCAACAACAGCACAAACATCCATTGTAAATTGTTATTGTTAACCAAACAGACATAGCCAACGATTTTTAATATACCTACATATTGAGATAGCACATTGGATTCATGTGCACTTCATGATGATGGTGATGATGATGATGATGAAGATGAGGATTTAACTGATGAAAATGATGTTTATAATGATATGATGGTGGTAGTGAATGTGTACTACAGGAAAAGATTGTCAGGGAAATGCCATTTAATTTCCCTTGAGGAATTATATTTTTGTCTCGGAATACTATATTTTTCCTCAGCGCTATGCGCTTCGGAAGAATATAATTCAGCGATCTTGATAAAAAATCAATTCTCCATCAGAAACGGGGAAATTATTAAATACAATTGTTACCGTGTGTGTTGTGTGTGTGTGTGCGCGCGCGCGTCTGTCTGTCTGATTGTCTTTCAATGCACTGTTTTTTTCCTCATATCCAGTAACTTGACGCAAGTGAGATCTGGCAGTCTTGTAAAGATTGTCTGAATTTCAGTAATGCATGCAGAGATTCAAATGAAAATGGTACCTACATGTACTGGGGGGATAACTCGATCAAGACATATCATGAAACCCATGACTAAATATTCATACTTCAAACAATACAACTTTTAAAAAGTGGGACATTTTTTTCTGACTCACTCTGTAGATAGGCTGGTCTGATAACATAATGAGCAAGGTAATTGTTCTGCGGAAATTAAAACGGAAGATCTATCAGCAAAAATTTATTTCTCTTCATTCGATCAATGCTAGTCATACATGACATTACACCTTCCTTAAAAATGTCTAATGTTTCGTTTTTGTAAGCTTTTCAATCCTCTGCGATGAAGCTAATTTGTTAACACTTCTACCATCGTGTTTCGGATATATATAATGGATATGGGTCAACAGACCATCATTCGTGTGTGAGTCCATGGTGAGGAAATCATTTGTTCAATGCTTCAAAAGACTCGGACCTGAGTAGAATCAAGAACGAAACACAATGTTCATCGCACAGAATATGGCTAACGGTACGAAAATGTTGTTCATCTGCATTGCAATTTTCGGTAAGATACCTTTCTCGCCTCAATTAGTGTAGACATTATGCATTCTCTCCTTCTATTTCCCTTTCAAGTCAAAGTTATTAAACTGTTATTCATGATATATGTCAGTATCAAATTATAATCTGCATTCCCCTATTTTTAAACAAATGTTAATTGTTTTTGTTCCATTAGACTTACAATTTGGATTAGAATGAAAAGAAGAAATAGAGTTAGCAAAAGATTTAAGGAAATAATCAAAGTTGTTTTAGGGAAAGATCAATGGAGTATCATGGATTATAAAATGATCTTACCATGATAACAGTTTATACACAATCATCTAAATTTTGGGTGACGTCATATTGATATACAAAGGAGCAAGTTCAAAATAATTATATATATTTCATTCCTCTTAAAATTCTACTACTACTACTACTACCTCTACTACTACTATCACTACTACTAATACAACAACTACTACTACTACTACTACTACTACAACTACTACCACCACTTCTCCTACTATTACTCTACTACTACTATTACTACTACTACTACTTCTACTCTACTACTTCTACTACTACTACTACTACCACGAATCATAATGCTACTAATTTTATTCTTACTACTACTACTACTGCTACTACTACTGCTAAAACTACTGACACGGGTACAGTACACGCCGAAAATCTCCGCAACACGATTACACGATATATTTTTTGGATTACACGGTTTACACGATTCACCTGAATCGTGTAACTGTGTAATCGTGTAAATTTACACGATTGAAGATTGTCGCTCTGAATCGTGTAATCGTGTAAATAATAAAGTGCATTGGTGGGATGATTCGACCAGATGCAACAAACGTGTAACTGTGTAATCGTGTAAATTTACACGATTGAAGACTGTCGCTCTGAATCGTGTAATCGTGTAAATAGTTATAATGGTTATAAGGGCATTGGAAGGATGATTCGACCAGCTGCAACAATCTGCTAATCGTGTCTTGCTTTCACCACTCGCTTAAACCAAGTAATTGCTTTTTACACCACTTTCCTACATCAGGTAATTACTGTACTTTATATTCGTGTATAAACCTCATCACTTTCTACTAACCTGCACCATGAGACAAGACAACTTATACTTTTAAAATTATAGCAAAAATTCAAAAACTTAACCTTAGGTTAAGTTTTCGATGATGATGCCACAACATAGTCCAAGTCTGTTGACCTAAAATGGCCTTTGACTTTGACTTTGTGACCTGAAATTTTACTCACATGATTGGGGATACTTGATTACCATATAGTCAAAGTTTCATTGACTAAAAACTTATACTTTTACAATTATATCAAAAATTCAAAAACTTAACCTTAAGTTAAGTTTTTGATGTTGACGCCGCCGCCGTCGCCGTTGTCGTCACCGGAAAAGCGGCACCTATGCCTCGCTTTTTGCTACGCAGGCGAGACAAAAAACGAAAAAACAAGCAAAACACATGACACCTGAACGACTTTGTAATATATTTTGTTGTCTTTCATGTGCGAAGTACTTTTCTCCGAGGTGTATTCTGTTTAATGCTTTGCCGAAAATTAGTCATTTGTAAAATAAGCAGAACTCAATACCTCCGTAGACATATATATATAATTAAAACACTTTAAATAACAATCCTTGAGAGAGTTTTCTTCTTCACTATTACCGGTTTCAATTGAATTTCTTTAGATAGTGAATTAAAAATAAAAAGTTACAAACAAATGCAACAAAATGTATACAAATAATGCGTACAAGTACATTGCGCTAAAATTGCCCGTTGCTTGGTAACATAATTATCATATTATATTGTTATTTTGTTACATCATAGATCTACAAATCAAACTAACGAATTACAAACACGAGCAACAAACGTTTATACAAACAATACGTATAAGCGCATTGCGCTAAAATGGCGCGTCATTTGGCAACGGAATTATCATTATTACGTTAATATGTTTAACATCATAGTTATAATAATGTCACGTTAATTTCTGTCTTTACTTGAACTTCATTCTACATGAAGTGGGTTTTTGTTATCGTAGCAAAATCATTTATTACATTAATGCATTATGCATGCAGATTAATATGAAAACCGCAATATTCTCTTTGTCGAACTAAGGCTTGTTCAACTCTGACTAAAATATATTCATGATATATTTTTTATTTTTAATCCTACCTTTAGTTTCATTTTCTGTCCTCATTTTATATAGAGGTATGAAATCAAATCCTGAATTTGTTCCTTTTGCACATTTTGATATATGTTTCCTCACACTTGTCTATATAGGCCTATATATATACCACTTTGGAGACGACGGGCTTCTACAGAAGCCGAGCGAGTTGTTAAGTCTGTGACGACGGGCTTCTACAGAAGCCGAGATATATCCCTAATATGTTGACAAAGTTTTCCAGCTTATTATTAGCTATTATGTGCTAAAGTTCTTTGAATTATTATTTAGATATATTCATTCATCTCATCTATTAAAAAAATAATATAGTTACGTAGAAAAAAATCGAGAAAAAGTGATATCATTTCAACTTTACTCTAAGTTAGTGTTCGGGTCGAAAAAAAAAGGCCCGAAATACCCGTACAGCTGGAGACGGACGCGTACGCGCGTCCGTTCTATATTTTTGCCAGGATTCTTGCTTGACGATACTTCCAAGTTCCGAATGCACCCTTCCGCATTTCAGATATTCGTATTATCAGTTCTATTTCGACCCTGATTACTTATTTATATTTATCTACCCTACCGGTGTGGCATTTTTGGCATCATATACTAATCTAAGCCTTATCGATGTAGGGTATTTACATGACAATACGCTGTTCATTTTATAAACTTGACCAATGGACCTCCTTTATGAAAGGCTTATCCCCCACCCTAAGAGGAACAAAAGATTGTAAAGAAGTAACTACTCTGGAAGTTTACCGTTTTGAAAGAAGAGGATGTAAGCCTAAACGTAGGTCAATAGGCCAATCTACATGACACTACAAACAACCACTCTAACTTATATACCTTTACGAAGGCATCTAACCATTTTAGAGCAGGTTTGAGTAAAATATCTTGATCAACCTAAAGCCGGTCTTGGTTTGAGCGGGCATATGAAATGTTCAAATGTTATGTTCTGAAAAACGACCCCTTACTCTTCCTCTTTCCTGGGCAAAGATGCTACCTTTGTTGAAGAAAAAAAATGCAAGGCAACATAAAAACAAGTTTTCTGGCAATGAAGAAAAGCGAGTGCAAGATGAATTTTTTTTAAAAATTATCATTACTATGTTATTACAATATTGTAAGCATCATAATCATCATTTTATGTACCGGTTTACATGTACATGCCATCTACAGAACTAATCATGAAACGAGGATTATACAAGTTTTATTGACACGATATGTTGAACGAGAACACAGATGGAGACGCGAAGACAATATAAATTGAATTCTCACGTTGTTTGCACTTCTTTCTTTATTGTTTCATAACATATAATGAATTACTATATTTTCAATATCATTTATTTTCGAATAAATAAAAGACTACCAAGACAACTGCGATTAACTATTTATTAGCCACACCCTTTCAACAACAACAAACACACAACAACAACGCGATGCGGAAATAAAACACACTGAAGCACAATTCCAATTTCACGAAAATCCTGACGTATTCAGAGAGGGAGGGGGAGGAGGGAGACAGAGAGACAGACATACAGACATAGATAGATAGATAAATAGATAGAAAGAGAGAGAGAGAGAGATGATTGTGATGAATTATGATTTTGTTGTAATCTCTGTCATTGAGTTAGCTCTTTCCATTACAAACAAAAACAAATCAATATATGCGTACAAAAATTCAATGAATGTTTTATTGATACAGCAACCTCATATCAAAATAGGGTTCTAAGAGATTTATAGATAGAGAAAAAATGAACAAAATTAAGCGGGAGGCAAAAACTAAAACAAAATGAATATTTCAAATTATGAGAAACGAAGTCGAAAGCATTCAAAATAAATATTATTTTCGTTTTCGAGAATAAAACAATGTTCATCTCAAAATTCTTTTCCCAAATAGTCCTATATTTGATTTGCACAGTAAAAAAAAAGGCATTTAGTGTAGATCATGGCATAATGTTGGTCAGAATATAGTTACAAAATGTGTCGAAAACCCATGTAAAACGAAGGATTTAGGCCTATTATTTATGGCTCGTTTGATAATCGGCCGAGCTTTAGCAGACGACAATCATTGACAATGGGGAAATGAATGGAGGTATCGACCGATCTGCGCGTGCGGCGGTGCTTACGCAATTTGTATTGTGAGTGTATTGAAAAGGAAAGACGTGAACCTTCAGCAAAATAAGACGGCAATTTCCCTCAAAAATAACAGACCTTATTTTTCGTATTGATGAACAAAACTTATATTTTTAGAAAGAAAAATGTCTGATTTTTCATTTTTACATTTACTAAAAATCACGAAAATGACTGAATGAGGCGCAATGAGCAATGAAAGTAAAAAGCACCGCCAAATTTTCCATTACTGGCGATGTAACCGAAATCGCTCCGTCACAGGGTAAAACAATTGCTGTGCGCGGGCTCGCACTCAAAGGGATATATATATATATATATATATATATATATATATATAGACACACAAACACATATATGTCCCTTTGAAACAAACCTTTGAAACATACCCATCGGATGTCCACCGATCTGTCCAATTGATATAATGACTTAGCCAATTCACATTTATTAATGATGCAAGACGGAATTAGTGTTCTCGATATTTCTGCAGGTCAATCAATTGTTAGCACCACTGGCGGAGAGAACGGGAAACTCTGGTATTCCAACACTTCAGATTCATCTGGTTTCTCTGAAGGGGCCCCGGTTAACATCCCTGCGATTAATATGCACTACCATAAAGAAGGAAACACTTTGTACTGGATCCAAGACGTAGAGGGCTCTTCTTCGTGTGAACTGAGGCGGATGGTAATGAATGGACGTAACCAGTGGGAAACGTTTGCATCGGTCACTGTGTGCAACGGTTTGTATTTTGACATTAATCTGGAATAAGAGTACATAATTATCTAAGTATACTTTGTTCAGGATATATTGTAAAACAGCATCTGAGGAACTAAACGCTTCAACAAGCTCAGCTTCTAGTTAGTTCCTCTTTTCTCGTGCTATTTCTATTATATTTGTCGTTTCATTGTATTTTTTGTTGTAATATACTTATTTATTGTGTTATGTTTTGCATGAGAAATGAAATCATTTCAATCATAGCAGCCGAATACAAACAATATTATAATTCTCTCTCTTTCCAATTTTAGCAGTACCATTTGTATTTTGTTTAAACTTTTTATTTGTCTTTTGTGTCTGTTTCACTTTTGTTGGGGTATACTTAATCATTGGTTTAATTAGGCGAATCTACATGCAACAAGCCAAGCTTTTAAATAGGTTTACTTTCCGATTTGTATTTATTGATTTACAGAAAATTCTCTCATGTCATTATCAACAATTTTAATTACCAATTTCACCAATCTTTCATGCATTACTTTTTAATTTAAAAGAGTGGAAAATACAAATAGTTTTTGTTAATGAGAGGATGAAAAGCTGATTCATTTAGACCGTTAACAAACATTTATCTGCTATAGGTTTACAAACACCGTATCTATTTCTATTGCAGAATATTCATCAGTGACTGTAGATGATGTCAATGGGCTTGTATTTTGGGGTGAGCCATCAACCTTATATAGAGTCAAGAAGAAAGCTATCATTGGATCTAACCAGGCTGTTACACTGGTATCAGGCATAAACCCAAGAACGATTGCTATCCGCAGGGCCACAAGGTAACGCAATAGCACGACAAGTCATCGACTGGCGGATTTGACAGACGGTCAGGGTAGCGGCATTCTCATTCCCCCACCCCCCATCTTTGAAACCTAAGTGACATGCCTTTAGTTCAAAACGATTTTTATTTGTTTGTGTAAAATAAATGGACACATATAAAACAATTCTAATTGAACGAAAATCAAAAGAGAAAAAACTTAATCAACTACCACAGGAATGAATAAAACCTGACCAAAATCCGCTAAAATAAAAAGAAATAAAATGTTCACAAACGATGGAATTTCAAGATAAGCTAGATGACTGGGTTGTGAAAATAGTATTCAAATCCGATGGTAGTAAATTATATATTGAAGACCCCTCCCCCTCCCCGCCATATAGGGGTGCAGCAGCAATAAATGCCATGTCATCCCAACTCATGTTTGTTCTTTATGAAAACGTAAGAACGGATACGTATACGTGTAGTACACGAAAGTCAGAGTTGTCAGATCATGCCTCAGAACATACCCATTTCGGTATATGTAAATACTAACCTCATTCGAATAAAAAAAAGAGAAGGAGAAGAACAACAAGAAGAAAAACAATACTAAGACAAAATAAGTCATAATCACAGGATCGACATTTAACTGATTTCAAACTGACCATTTCTCAGCCATACGGGGTAATGTAATTCCTTTCGATTCTCGTCGGCCTGGCATCGATATAACTGGGAAACAACACCGAAGCTTGTTCAACATTATAATTTGTAATTTATTTGATTTTTTCCTCCTCATGAAAGACAACTTTACGTCCTAGCGGATTGATCTTAGTATGCCAGGCTTTAATGTGGTTCAGGTCTTTAATACTTGATTTCGGGCATGTGAATAGGATCAGAAAATGCTGTATAGATAGAAGAAATCATTTTGAAAGGAGAGATCGACCATTTTATTGTCTTTTCATTTTATTTTGCCACCACCCATCGAAGCAGGCGCGGATCTACGGGGGGGGGGGGGGGGGTTAGGGGGTTTAACCCCCCCTTGGGCGGCCCCCCCCCAAAAAAAGGGAAAAAAAAAGAAAAAAAGAAAGAAAAAAGAACGCACGCTGTAGAGAGAAACCCTTTCAAGTGCAAATATTGTGAGAAGATATTTAACTCATCTGGTAACTTAACCAAACACATGATAACTCTGGATATAACTGTGTATTAAACTGTTACTTGATTTAAAAAGACGTTATCATGCACTGCTTTTTATGGTCTCCATTGTGTTAATAGATGCCAGGAAAACATCATTTACGGGGTTCAAATAAACACCCCAAAAAAATCGGCTCGCCGCTTCGCGGCTCGTGGACGATGCTCCGCATCGTCATTATTTTGGTCAACCCCCCCCCCTTAGCAAAAAGCTAGATCCGCCCCTGCGAAGGATTTCACGCAAGGTTTTGTATTTCAGTGCACTGTATGTTCACTTTAGGCGATAAATACATATGTTTATGAAAAATTATTCTTGCCTATTGCAACAATTCCTCTCGCCTGAAGTATGTTCTTCTTCATTATGTAAATATATAATATTATGTATGTATGTATGTATGTAAGCATGTACAGGAGTGTGTATTGTTTTTTGGGTATATATGTTCATGACTTGTATATAAACCTTTCTTGAAAAGCTGAATAAAAAAAATGACTGGTCCCTCGAGAATGACAAAATAATGACTTTGAATTGTAAATACATTCTCAAATAAAGTATTTTCGGTACTTATCATTGTTAAAGTAGAATTTCAAAATATTTGATACTCTTCACTTTTGTAATGAGGTCTGCCAAAAGACTTCCATATAATTTGCATAAGAAATTAAATTTCTATGATCCTACAGTCGGGGACATGGATAACAACTATGATTCCAAGTAGGTTAATATTAAGTGACCCCTCCCCCTCTTTTCTTTAAACAAAATTATAATTGTTGATATTTTATGGGCTTTTAATTTTAAGTGTTAAAGTATACTGACCAATATAGCTATCAAGGGGTGGATACATAATGAACACAGCTAACACGAACGCGATGACTTTCAAAGAATAACCATAGGGCAATTTCAGAGCCTTGGACGTCGCTTTTTGGAATTTGTGAACATTTCAATGGCGTATTATGTAATCATGGTTGTTATAGGATATGTAACAGGGTATCGATAATAATAATAATAATAATATTGAATTCTTATATAGCGCACGTATCGACCTTGCAAGGTCCTCAAGGCGCTCCAACATTACCCTTGAGATGATTTCTTGAAAGTCAATGCAATCGTATACACTTAATTAAAACTTTGGTAGCTATTGGCATCTATAATATCAATCAATAAATAGTGATAATAATAATAATAATATCAATCAATAAATAGTGATAATAAAAATAATAATATTATTAATAATAACAATGTTAATAATATATAATGATAATAATAAAACAAATAATAACAATAATACTAATATTAATAATAATAATAATAATAATTGTATCATAATAATACAAATAACGATAGTAATAATATTCATAATAAAACTAATACTACTACTACTAATAATAATGATACTAATCAAAATACTACTACTAATAATAATAACAATAATGATATAATAATAATAAAAACGGTGCTTATACTTATTTATTTATTTATTTAATAAGTTTCATTTCAGTAGAGTAGTTCCATTCAAGCCAGACAAAAAATGTAATGGCCTGCTTTACAAGGAAGCCCTACATTATACAGGTACATAAAATAACATCAAATTTAATACAAAACAACACACATTTAACACAGAGCTCTCTTTCTCGCTCTCGCTCTCTCCCTCTCCCTCCCTCTCTCCCTCTTCTTCTAACTTCTGTTGTGTCCAGCTTTGTTTTTGTCTTTGTTCTTGTCTTGATTTGTCCTGTCATGTCCTTTTGTGTGTCTTGTCCCATCCTGTCCTGTTTATCTTATCGTGTTATGACTTGTTTTGTCATGTCTTGTCTTATCTTTTTATGTAATTTTCCTGTTCCTGTCCTTTGTGTCCCGTTTTTGTCATTCTTTTCTTCTTGTATTTTGTTTTGATTATTTAGATACTTTAAAATGGTTTACGAAAATATGTTATTATATTATATCTATTTTACTGTGATTATTAAGACACTTTAAAATGATTTATGATAATAATGTTCATATGATATTTATTCTTGGGAACCTACAAACAAAAGCTATGCTTTCCAGTAGGTTCCTATTTCATTTCATAATTTTGATCTTACTTTGTCAACTATATTCTTTATTGTGCAAACAATTGTTATATGAAATGAATAAATAAAATCAATCAATCAATCAATCAATAGTATACCAATTTAAACAAGTAAATGGATGCTCTAAACAAATACATTACAACATTTTTTTATAAAGCGCTTACGACCGAAGTCTCTAAGCGCTTTCACCCCTTTTCTTTTATAGGTGGTATGATGTACTACGTGCATGATCCTGGTGTCGTGAAAATGGCTCCTATTGAAGGCGGGAACGCGCAGGTAGTCCCTTTGGACATCAGTGAAACACCATCGAGCATGCTGTTTGCATCGGGGTGGCTGGTATGGGTGGAACCCACCAACCGACGGGTTGGTCGCATCGCCTTGAGGGGAAGCTCTCAAGAGATAATATACCAGGAGCTTAATGATGAGGTGGAATCTCCTTCGGGTGTCGCATTCATTCCGTAGTCAGGAACGATTCTAGAGGATTTTTTTTTTTTTTTTTTTTGGGGGGGGGGTTAGATGTTGTTGTTGTTGTTGTTGTTGTAGGAGGTGTAGTCTTGATGTTTTTGCTGTGCATTTAAAAGCGCTCGTCATGCAATTTTCAATATTTGGGAGTAGTTATAAAGAAAGACGTGATCAATTTTAAATTACCGCACATTAGCATTTATAATTTTATGTAGACCTACACAAAGAGGTAGAACGTGCAGTTAGCCATGGTCACCCACTCTAGGCAATGAAAGGGTGAAACTTGGAAGTCCGGTATTACACTTATTTATGCATTTTAAAAGGAATCTTTGAGGTTACGTATTAAGGAATATATTAATGGTTGTTCGGTTATTTATGTGTCCCAAACTATTCCAAACTATTGTAATTTACAAATTGTTGTTTGTATGAAATAAGGCTTTGTATTTTGCACACAATTGTGCATAAGATATTTATTCATGTTTCTTTTTGGTATTATCCAGTTGATTAAAATTTTGCTTTAGAACGAATCCCCCTATGATGTTACATAAGTCAATTATTGTAGCAGTAACGTTTTATATAAGGTACGTAATACATATAGCCTATATATACTTTTGGGGGCAGTAATGGTTAACTCTAATGATAACACCTACATTTCTTGAAAGAAATTCATAATTTAATATACAAGAAATAGGAATGGCCTTTCTGTCATAATTTACAATCAACATGAAGACTAATACATTTTGGAGAATATATGTATTTAAATTCACAACCATTCATTCAAAGCTGATCTTGATGTTAGCAGTGGAAATAAAATTCGTATAAAGGTAATATTTAATCCTATAATTGGACGGGACGGGACTTGTGTAGTGACTCGATAAGAAGAAGAAGATTGATTTGAATGACGATATTGTGATCTAAGGAGCCTTTGGCATCGTAATATACTTTGATCTTGATGATGCTTGCATTGGCAATACAATTCGTATAAAGGTAGTATGTTATCCTAATTATTGATTTGAGTAAGGATCCCGCGATCCAAGGAACCTTTGTGATTATTTGAAATATGTTGATATTGATGGTGTTTGCAGTGAAAATAGAATTCGTATAAAAGTAGTATGTTATCCTTTGTATTGAATTAAGTAAGGATCTCGCGATCCAAGGAACATTTTAAATTATTTGATATTTGATATTGATGTTTTTTTGCAGTGGAAATAAAATTCGTATATGGGTAGTATGTTATCATATTTATTGACTTAAGTAAGGATCTCGCGATCCAAGGAACACTTTTAATTATTTGATATTTGATATTGATGGTTTTTGCAGTGGAAATAGAATTCGTATAAAAGTAGTATGTTATCCTTTGTATTGAATTAAGTAAGGATCTCGCGATCCAAGGAACATTTTAAATTATTTGATATTTGATATTGATGTTTTTTGCAGTGGAAATAAAATTCGTATATGGGTAGTATGTTATCATATTTATTGATTTAAGCAAGGATCTCGCGATCCAAGGAACCTTTGTGATTATTTAATATTTTGATCTTGATGATAAAATTCGTATAAAGGTATTATAATTATGCGCGATTTGATTCAGTATCATTGAGACATACAGACCAGTCAACAAGATATTTCTTTAGATCTTTCGATGTGTGTTTTTTCAGGCACTATACGTAACCCCAACAACTATGTTTACGTGGTTTAAAACTTTTAGTTATATGAGGGGTGGAGACAAACATGGGAAATGGTCTGATATATCAGACACGATAATACCTTCGTCTAAACTGTGGTGAACGTTGGTAAATACATTATCGATAAGCATTTTGGTGACATCGGAATATTTTATGGTTTTGTAATACGTGGAATGAAAAAAATAATATCAATGTATCCACACACAAATATATTTCCACTTGGTACCCTCAACTCAAATAAATATGTTTGTCCAAAACTTCCGTTACATAGCTTAAATGTTTTAAAACTTTTGTTATAGTTCGTAAAAAAAGGCCGCATCACAACCATTTTGACCTGGTCTGTTGTTTGAGACAAGATAACCATTCATTTAGATAAGACACAAGAGTGAGAATTTCTACCAGGTTTCACATAAACCTACAATAGAGAACGTCATATTCTATGAATTTAGAAAAGGTTGAAAATTATAAATAGTTCTGTATAAAGTTCTTGTATTAAAGTGTAAGACGGATTTCAAAAACGTTTGTGTTACGTAAATACTGGGGTGTTCATAGTCACAAAACCGATGCGATGAATAAGAGACAAATATGTTACAATAAACATTGTTAGTTGATTATTTCGCCATCACATCGCTATTTAGCGAGTATTGTAAGTTGAATGATTTAATCACCGAGTATGACATTCCTAACATTTCATTAATTAAGAGGCTTTCGTCTGGTGGTATTGCACAAATATGAGATGATTGCTTTGCGGTCAAATTATTACACTTATCAAATTCCACACACCAATAGAAAAAAGAGCGCTGAAAACTCACCTCTTTGATGAATGCTTCGAGTAATTATTATGTAATTATTATGTTAACGTACATTGTACTTTGTAAAGCGCTTTGAGAGGGCCTTCGGTCCTGAAATGCGCTATAAAAGAACGAACTATTATTATTATTATTAATAGACCTTTTTAAACATATTCAAATTGTATGCACACTTTTTAAACAAAGATTGACGACCTGAGCGCTTGCCCGAGGCTAGCCCGACCTATAAACAAGATATGTATGCATTCTGAATTCCTAGTATTGTTCATTTATAACAGGTTAATGTAATAACTAGTCCCTAGGTCCATAGGAAAGAAATATCCATACCTTTGAATATGTTTGTAAACCGGTCTACAATTGTGAGCCCGTCAATGGCGTGAAGGTGGGGGGGGGGGGGGGGGGGGGGGGGGGGGGGGGGGGGGTTAAGAAGACATACTTTTTTTTTTGGTCTCCAAAATTTCGCAACGACTCAGCTAGCCGCTGAATAAGCGGCGGGGGGGGGGGGGATGTAAGAGCAGATTTTTTGTTTTAATTTTGTGTCCCAAAATTTGAAAATTTCGCCGATCGATATTTTGTTTCCTTGGGGGGGGGGGGGGGGGACGGGGAGGTCAGCTTTTTGGGGTCGCCCATTAACACAATTTTTTTAAAATTAAACAAAATTTGAAGGGGCGGGTTTCCTCCAAAACACACACATAACAACAGTTGAAGGGGGGGGGAGTTTCAACCCCCACCCCACCCCCACCCCCCCCCCCCCCCCCCTGCGTACGTGCCTGGAGCCCGTATATACATAATCCTGGAGCCTGACATCCACTTGCAACCAAAACATTAGTAAAATGATAATGAGCAGAACATCATGAAGTGTATTGGAAGAATAATTGCAGAATAGTTGGCAGATACACGGAGTGGTTGGAGAATACATGTAGATGTAGAAAGTAATAGAATATTTGACGAAATTGTGTAATAAATGTCAACATTCTGGAATCAATCTTTATGTTTACTCCCTCTTTTTTTTTTCTCTCTCTCTCTCATGCTTTCCCAATTTGTCTTTATATCTGCCTTCACAATTTTGAATGTGTGTCTTTGTTTCTCGCTCTTGAGTTTCTCTTTTTATTTCTCCATCTCTCTCTCTCTTTCTCTTTCTCTCGCCACTCTCTTCCTTTCTCTCTCCCCTTTTTTGCGGTCAGTCCCTGTCTCCTTTCTTTCTTTTTTCTCAATCCCATTCTCTAACTATTCTATGATCCTCCCTAATATATACATTCATCCTATTATCAAGCTTGCTGTTTCCGTCTTTCTCGCATTTTTATTTATAGAAACGTTCGCAAAGACTTAGAATTAATTAGCCTTGTTTATCACTTCTTTGACAGGTGCGCACAGTTCGCACA